>CM055894.1:5672671-5716631 GCA_029582155.1 Panopea generosa
AGTTAAAAAAACATATAAATGTTTTATTTCAAAATCAGCAGTAGTGTTTGTGTTATTCAAACTTCCAAAGTCCTAGTAACGTACATAGCATATAGAAACGTCGGTAATCAGTTAGCACAAGTTTCCGTTATTTTTGTAATTATAATAATTGTGTTTCTCCAATCTTACGTTACGTTATTACTCATTCGTTGTGTCACTGAAGTTTCACTGTGTATTTTTTTCCGAATTTAAAAAAAAAATCAGTGATGACCAGCCAATTGTGACACGTACATATATATACGTTAATTAGTTATCATGTTCGGATATTTAAATATACACTATTATCAAGTTGCCCAAAGGGCTTGTGGAAGTAAAAACTTAATTAATGATTTTCAATTGTTAAACAATTTGTTTCTGTCAAGACTGTAGATAACAATCAAGATGCCATAGTTGTAAATAGCGCAACGAGAGATAAAATCGTTTTACTGTGTATTAATGGGACACCAAAGTTCTGTTCGATTCTAAAACTTTTAGTGAAAACAATATCATAATAGTATAACTAGGAGACTTTAATACCACTGTTCCAGGGGTAAGTGCCTTCATTTTTTATTAAATATTAGATTCAAGCTACCGAATATAATCCAGTGGTATTTAATTACTAATAGACTATTCACTGCAAATAAACCATATGCCGCACCACAATACTACCCGTATGTATAATCACGTGACACACGTACATGGATATTTAGATCAGTGAGACTATGTAAGACATTATTCTGCGTGACTAGTCTCCTACTGTTTTGAAAACAATAGTGTGAATTATATTGGTCTCACTACACAGTTAAATTTTGTTCTTTATTCTATATAAAACAAAGTCTAGGGATTCCAAGGTAAAACAGTGTTCCACGTAGAATAGTTTTTTAGAAGTATTTTCGTTTCATAGCTGGAATTCATCCCCACATAAAACTACAAGCCTGATTTTTTTTTAAAGACCGTGCAGTCCCATCCTAGGATATTTTTTAAAAATACGTTCCAAAATGCTCATTAATACATGCATCTGTTAAAATCCTATGTCATGTGTTAACTTCAGTGCTATTTTATTGCAGCATATGCTATGCCAGCATTGTTTCATTTTTTTAAACAAAACTATCATCTCACTTGATGTGTATTTATCATTCGACGAGATATGACCCGACAGGAATAGTATATATAACTTTTATTTAAGGCTCATCATAGTATATACAAATTATGTTCACATACAATTGTCTCATATACATTAATGCTATTTATATTATTACGTTGTACATTGATGAGACTGAAATAAAGATTAAATATATACAATAATAACACAGCAAATCATATACTATGTCACTCTTTGAAGAGTTGTGAGAGACTGAGAGGTAAATTTCTCTAATTAAATCATACATGGTTTACATTAGAATATTGTCATTTTAATATACACTTTTAAAAAAAATAGTCACAAACCACTGGTTTGGGTATTTTGGTATTATGTATTGCCTGTATTTTTTTGCCTTAGAATCTGTCAGATTCATCACAAATTATTGCCGGATTTACACTTAGGTACGACACAAGTTGTGTTTGTACATGTGCTGAAGTTTTTGCCTGCTTGGGGTTAAATAACCGCCGTTGTACCAAGTAGTGAAACTACATGACTTACACCCCTTTACTCAGATCCGCGGAGACAGGAAATGCTTACATTGAACAGTCGCATAATGGCGGTTTTAAATAATCCTTGTTTCTTCTTCTTTAAAATGCGGTTTCTCTATTTAAATGCTCATTACTTTATTTGAATGGCATTGTTGGTGTATTTTGAACATTTTGAAGGCATTGTCATGTTTGAAATGTGAATTATGAAAAAAAACAAGAATTCCGCGGAATGATATGTCTCGTTGTGTTCGATTTGACCGTTAATACACACATGGGAGAGGAAAAAAAGAAAACTGAACGTTGGAGATAAATATAAATGTTTGACGCCGCCGACGCTGACGGAAAAGCCACACCTTAATCTCACTTTCGCTTCTTCGTCGCGGCAAGACAAAAAGTGACGCTTGGAATTTGGGGTATGAATACATGATTACGGAAGTCTACTTTCGCTGTGTCAACAGTCAACATACTGAACAGAAACGACACTCTTGTACGATACATAACCCTTACTTTCTCCCTCATATTTTGGTAGTGCAGATGCTGACAAACTTTTTTTAATTGGGTCTCATATACATGACGCTCATTTTAACATATAGTGGTAAATGTTATTAAAGAGTTTATAGGGAATTACGATGTGATGAGAAAAATAAATGATAACGCATCTCAAGGTTTCGTCAATACTTTTGTTTTGTTTGCATGGTGGTTAGCGTCAAATTCAACAATTTGTCAGCTGTTTATCACGTTGCACGTGATCACTTGAGACACTATTCTATAAGCATCGCCATACTGGCGTATAAAGCCGCAGACACATGGTATGATATCCCACCCAGTCACATTATACTACACCAGGTCGACCAGATCTAGGACTAACCTCTAAATGCTGAGCGCAAAGCGAGGAAGCTTCTAATGCTATTTTCCAAGTCTTTGGTATGATCCGACTGGGGATCGAACCCAGGACCTTCCGCATGCGGTCAATACCTTTGAAAACCTTCGACATTATTTCGACCGTTTTTCGTATAATTGACGCGCGATTTGCAATTACGTAATATGTTATGTCACACACACACATTTAAGTTCTGGATGTCCCTCCACATTCCACACAATCTACGTCGTTCACTTGGAATCGATATCCGATAAAGCACTACGCATGCCCCGTTACGGGCGGTTTATCGATACAGATTTTATGTCATTATATAAGACCATGTTAAAAAAATAGTAATGGGGACCTTCGTAATTTTAACCGGTATGTGCGTTACACGTATCACAAAACATTTGACGTGTAAATCATGTTTAATTTAACAATTAAGAAACTTGAAGAATGTAACATTTAAGGTTGAATTATTTTAAAAAGTACTACCGATTACACAGCATTATACTATGAGTAAATAAGTAAATATTCTATTATAGTGACATGTGCATTGCATACATGGCAAAGAACCATGATACAAAAAGGATATATAAATAGCACCCGGCCCACTGGGCCTATAAGTCTCCTACAATTAAATAGTAGCTCTAACACATCCAAAGTATATACGATTGACTTCGTGAAAACATTCTTATAATATTTTATGTAGTTGTGTATAAATGAAATCGATTTAAAAGTTAATTGAGCAAATGGTGCTATATTTGGTAAACCTAGTGGGAGGGAAATGTCAAACACGATTAACAAAACGAAGCTGAACGTTGATGAAGTTAATTATCCGTAGATTTTATCGTTAGTGCCATTTAATCAATTCTACGTTGTTTAGAGACGACCTACCTACTACTATGAATCCCAAGTTTGGTTACTCTTGTCCAAACAGCTTCTGTGACAGAGCTTAGTTACCGAAGACACGCACACTCGGTAGACAATGAGCATAATCACCCACTGCACAACAGCTGTGAACCAGTTTAGTTAATCTGGACACAAACACATTCAATATTCAGCACGGTAGTGTAGTGAATAGACAGATGGGCCATTCACGCCAGATATTACGGGTTCGATCTTCTGTTCGACCCGATGCCTCTCAAGAACTGGAACACTTCGTACTCGTTCTATTGAGAAAATGGACTCAAGATGCCGGTTCATATACGCTTCGAGCTTTAATCGAAACGGAGTTATACAAATAAACTAAACACTTTTTGTTAACTATCCGCAACTTTACGATAAAGATCATCTGATCAAAAATAACTCTACGGTTCAGAATAGAATTAATCATTGTACTAGTCTAGACCAAATGTTGCAACTCTGAGCAAACAGTTTCTGAAACAGAGTCGAACGTGAAATAAACATTTTGTAGTTCATGTCAATTAGCCACAAAAGTCATTCAAAAGATAAAGCTGCATGAATTTGGAGAGAACCAGTTGTAAAACTAAAAATCATATTAATGACCCTGGACCAAACAGTTCCACAGAAACAGATATCAGCCTAAAAAATTGATTGTGAAATGTTATCGCCACCGCCGATGGAAAATCCATTATACGTAAGTCTGTTTTGAAAGGCGGAGACAACATACAAAAAAATGCCGTCAGGCCATGTATTAATTCATCTACATTGTATTGAAATATTCGCAAAAATTATCTTTTATTTGTATGATTTACTTAATGCTTTTTTCAAATTGATGTTCTACAAGAAATTTCAAGTGGTTGCAATGCATCTGCGTGTACATGCGTACATGTGTACATGGCGGAACAATAAACATGTCAATAAAGATATATAATCCAACAGCAGAGTATATTGCTGGACTTGGTCAAGTTAGCAAAATAGCAAAATTTACATTCTGTTATTCTGCTTACAAAATGAAAACTGTAAATCTGTTATTCTGCTATTCCTCTTATTTGGCAAACTTATATTGGCGCCTTGGTTTAGTACGAGTAGCGCTAGTTTCTAGTTCATTAACAGATATAAGTATACACGTTTTAAGAGTAGGGTGTATTGAGATAACCTTTGCGAATAGTTTACACAAAATGTATACATGGCCCGGGGGCAATTCGTACATCATTCAACGTAAACAAGAGATTGGTGGCGAATGGCGTAGCAATATCACTGCAGGTGTTAACGTAAACACTGAACCGGCCACCAGTTTATTTTACATCGCAAATAAACTAACGAAATGAATCCTATCAATATAAAAAAAAATACTTTAAATGGATATATTCTATTTGAGATGGTCTGTTTTCAATTTGAGTGTGACCTGATTCAGTATTAGACAAATACTACACACCAGTATTGCCACCGATACATTGTGTACATGAGGTCTCACCAATTACACCACCCATAACCCCATCCTTAGTGATAGTAGTAAGATTGTTGCGCCCAAGAATTTAGAGATGTGAAAATCGGCTGGGCATTATATTTTGTTGAAAATGCTTAAAATAGTCATATGTCTCTCTACATATGAGAACATTGGTACATTTTTAATGATTTCTGCCAAGTTTCGGTGGCACCGGGAACAATTGCTGAAGGTATAACAGTTTAAAGATGCGTAGTGATAAACTAAAACAAATAGGCAGAATTGTCAAAAACGAAAACGTGTCATCAAAACATCAAAATTGTGAAAAAGCATGTTAATGTAGAATAACTTATTTATATCCATCTTCACAAATTAAGCAGAGTATTACTTAAATTTGTAACAATTATATGTCATCCGTCTGAACGCTATTTTAGTTATATAAGCATTATGATGGGAAAATTATGTATATACCGATTCAGAGTACAGCACGTGGAACTTCATGTGTAATGGTCAATCAAAGCTTTGGGACGCAGTTAAAACGACTTGTGGTCTTCAGACCTTTAATTCATTTATTAAAAAGACGCCTAAAGATCAGATTTATGCACAGCTTTCCTAGCTTATTGAATAATATTTAGACATTGAACAGATTGAATATATATTATTGTTCAATATTGGGATACTTCACAGTATGTTAATGTAACTTTTATCGATACTGTTAATGTTTACTGTTTGTTACTCAGTGTATGATCAATTTCTTACATTTCGTTTCGGTAAGATACAAAAGGTTCATCGTTGTCATTAGTCTATCACTGGGTCTTACCTTTTAATTCGGTAAGATTCATTATAGATGGACAATGTTATTATTTCACTTATATTAGTGTAAGGTATACTATATGACAGTTAAAAAGCTATACTGATTTTTATAAAATCACTATTTATTTAGTTATTTTAACAAATCCAACATGTTATGAATACTCTTACAATATGACACCTTATTAGGCGTATCGTATGTTCATTCTTCACTTGTAACTCATTGTATATTGTTCATTTATATGTAATTATTTACTGCAATTTGTATATATGTTATTATATGCTCTCCAATAATTGAGGAAATAAAGATTCTATCTACTCACACTCAGTGAATTATCTTGATTAGAACTGAAGAACATTTAATTGTTATAACATACTTAGTTGTATTTATGCTTAATTTATTTAATTAACTTTACTATGCTTCTATTTGCCTACATGTATAGAAGTTACTATGATATTTTCTTATTTTTTTATATTCAGGTGCATTTCGCGCAGTTAATCATGATGCGAAGAATAACTTTCATGAAAACATATTTATTGGGTTTTTTGCTCCGGAAATTCGATGCACATGTTTATTAAATTATTATCTACAGGTGTATTTTTGTTGTCATCCAAGTAACAGAGAAAACTTTCACTAAAAAGCATATATTTATTGAGTTATTTACTCCTGAAGTTTAATAATATTAATAATAAAAGTGTACTTCTTTTGTTTATTTGGTTATTTGCATCCGTAATATATTGTTGATAACATTTGATATGTATAATAATTTGTTATCTACATGTGCATTTCTGTTGTCGGTCAAGTAACAGAGAATAACTTTCGATTAAAAGCAAAGATTTATTAGGTTATTTGCATCTGTAATACAATTTTGATAAAATTTGATATTTATTTTTCATTGTATGTATATATAATTTGATAACAAATGATATGTATTTTTCTTTCTTTATATGTTCAATAATGTGTTATCTGCATGTGCATTTCTGTTGTCGGTAAAGGAGCAAAGAATAACTTTCAATAAAAAGCACATATTTATTGGAAATTTTGCATATGGAATACAATTTTGATTACATTTGATATGTAATTGTATTTTTTTTTATATAATCAATGATTTGTTATCTACACGTGCATTTCTGTTGGTTTTGTCTCGCGCTATATACTGTATTTAGCCAATGTTTGATTTATATATCCATCTTCATAAGTTTGTTAACGTTGCGGAATATTCAGTTAACTTAATACACGAACTATCACAAATTAAGCAGAGTATTACTTAAATTTGTAATAATTATATTTCTGCGTCTCAACGCTATTTTAGATATATAAGCAAATACTATAATGAAACAAATATGTATATACCGATTCAAATTGTTTTCCATACTATGCCGCTGTTTAACAATGATCGATATGTTATGTCACCACATTTTAGAAAACACATCATTTTGCTCATATTTTCCTTCATTTATTCTTCAAATTTTTTCAAACGAAAAAAAATGAATAATTATATTCGTACTGATCATTTAGTAGTAAGTACAGCTGTACTTAAAACAACTATATATTATTTCTTCTTTGTTTTATGCATTCTTAATACACTTCTATCGACTTATTGACTCCACAGACTAGGAATGTTTTTTGTGACTTATTACTTGTATGTGCCAGTGTCGCCGCTCCTTCATACTTCGTTACTTGTCCATGTAATTATTTATCCCAATGGGTAATGATTTGTTTGCTTGGAATGTGACAATTGGCTTATTCAACACTAAAAGTCACAATTTTTTTATCAAACAAAACGTATACTGGTATCCTTTAACAGACATTAAACTAACATAACTCCCGTAGTTCTCTTCATTATAATATTATTCGAATCTACTTACACATTTTACATTGTAATCTACCTTAAACAACCAATTCTCGATTGTCATTGCTTTACTTTTACTTACTGCTAGAGACATAGAACAAAATCCTGGCCCAGACTGTGCCAACTGTCTCTCTGTCATGCAACTTAATATCCGTAGCATAAGGAATAAGCTCGAGTATATCAAAGATAATTTCCTTGATTACGATGTTATCTGCTTCTCTGAAACTCATATAACTCAAGATATTGCTCAACCATATATTGAATTGGACAATTTGACAAAATATTTACCGTAAAGATAATACCGCCCATTGTAGTGGTTTATTTATATACGTTTCGAACTCACTTGTCTCAAAACGTCTTTTAGCACTAAAAACAACGCCAATTGTTCTTATTTGGATCGAAGTTAATTTTAAAGGGGAATCAGTACTAGTTTGTAATGTTTATCGCCCAACAAATTGACCAGGTTCCTTCTGGAAAGACTCAAACATATCTATTGGAAAAGCGATACATATAATCTCCGAGCTAATTAATCAGTATACAATTTTGTTAATGAAGAATAACTATATTGCTTGTGCAAGACAATACCAGCAGCTTAGCGAAAATATATTTTATTTCAAAGTATTTTGAAACAGGATTGGGTCACAAGTTCCTATAAGTTAAACTTAGATTCGGCCCTCCTCCTGCATGCAACACATTTACAATAAAAAACAACAGAACAAATTACACGACTTGTGTAAACATAAAAAGTACATGTAAGTATATAAATGACAATACAAAGCGGAAAACCCTGTGGCATTCGATAATAGATATAAATGCATTTACAGAAAAGCGCCCTTGGCCTCACAACTGAGCCCCCGGGGTTATAATTTAGCGACTGCGTAAATATCATATAATAATTGAATATTTTGAAAAAAATCATTAATATTTTTCATCTACGTGCAGTATGTATATTTTACTATGGTACATGTAACATAATATGGTGTGCGTTTGACATTAGTTTAGCGCATTGTAGCATGTTAACATCCATTTGTATCATTGTAAATCAGATGATACGCTTTGTGACAGACAGAATAATTGTAAAGCATAATTATATTTAAGATTAATTTCAACAAAACAAATGAACAATTAGTACCACAATCGACACAGCAATCGAGAGAGATGGGTGCATTCTACAGTCTATGTCAATCGTGAGTTGGGAGTAGCGACTACCAATATCCGGCCCAGTTTTGAAGTCACTACCAAATTGTGTCGCGACAATTTTGCGGCTTCTCAAAGCAGCCTTGCTATACAAAATTGAGCTGCTATCAGTTACTTGAAGCAGTTGCCAGCGACCGTAGCACATGAATTAAGTCTTAATCCGGTTGGCTAATAATGTGTGAAAAACATGTAAAAGCATACTTGGTGCTAGGGACAGTCACGTGCATCATGTAAACGTTTCCATTCGATATCGATGTTGCTTGATCTCACGTTACGTTGGGATGAGCCAAAGTCAATCGTACATATTCGGCTAATTCCGTCATATTTCGGTATTAGAATTAGGATAATTGGCAAAGTGGTCCGAATGGATCCAAAGTGTTATACCAGGCTTGGTGGTGACCAAGTAAAGCACCACATATCTACGACAGTAGTGAAAACAGTCATCGTTCAAAACCATATTTGGCAGGTTCGTGGTATATCTTTATTGACATACTAAAGGTCATCCACATTGAAATAGTGAATTTGTGTTTTCGCATCAACTGGTGACACAGTTAAGTAGTTACGGTCACGCCACCTGTTTAGAGCACAACTCTTTATTGCCAAACATGACATGCCGACATACAGCACCGATTGTCGTATTAAGTGTTCGTATGATATCAACGTCTGTTTCGTTCTTATACCATCTTGCAAAAAGATGCATGGCGTAATTTGTAGACCAGTTGTAATTTTGATTAAAAATTTGTTTCGCGTTTTTCCAGTTAGGTCTTGTAAAGTTATACCCTTCTACATGAATGAGTTCCGGATATTTTTTGGCAAGTGTATACGGTATCCACAATGCATTTTTTGCCCAAGTTCTGCTATAATCTGTTTTATAACTTAAATACCAGTGGTTTAGAAAGTCGGCGTCCTTTTTTGCCATAACAAGCTGCGATCCTAAAGTGTTTCTTAGTTCATGTCCCTGCGTGTACTCGTATTTACGAAGCGGCTCCAATGGTCGGAGTACAATCTCGTCGAAATCGAGATAAATACCCCCGTACACTGAAATTTAAAAAAAAAATGAGATTTAACAGTTAAATGCATTTCGGAAGTATGTGTCAATTAAATTGTTTGTGAATTGTAAAATTGCCAGAAATTCTAAGAAAAATCATGTTTGTGTATTACCATTCCTGTATACTATTCGGCATTTTTACAATATCCTCATGGTACAGCAGACCATATATCACTTAACAAAACACATATAAGAGCTTCATTTGCATATTAACGCTCAGAATAACGTTATTACAAGTTGATGGTCGAAAACTAGGCCGAACTCTAAATAAGTGAGCTTCTAAATATTTTTTTTGTACAAAAATAAACCAACATTTGTACCATACGGGTTGAATGTTGTTACTATTTCCCTTACACATGAAGTAATACATGAGAAAGGCTTGTAAGTGATAGAACAATGTTGTATTGTGGGTGATTGTCATTAAAAGGTACCATCAATCAATGTATACTAAATGTGATATCAGCATAGTTATCCAATGAAGCTTGATCACAGTTAGTCATTGAAACGTTATGTATCACCAATGCGACGTTACATTTAAACGTTAAAGCAGTATAATGTTTTATTTAAATGTGATAGTTAAACTTAAATGTGATAGTTAAATTTTAAAATGTGATAGTTAAACTTTGAAACGTGAAAGTTAAGTTTTGAAATGCGATAATTAAAGTTCGAAACGTGAAAGTTAAAGTTGAAAAGGTGAAAGTTAAAGTTTGAAAAGTGATAGTTTATCTTTGAAATGTGAAAGTTAAAGATTGAAACGTTTTAGTTAAAGTTTGAAATGTGATAGTTAATCAACATGATTAGTTGAACTTTGAAATGTAGTCAAAGTTTGAATATTTGAAATAATGAATAAAAGCTGTTTCCATGAACAAATCTTACTTTTTAATGCTTCGATCCTCATAATGTCAGATGCATGTTCCATGTATGCCAGTTTATGTCCAAAAATCTGCTCAGGTCGATTTCTTTTCACGTGAATTATATTCGGTGAAATGCTTATAAAGTAGTCCCAGTATTTTCCGTATGGCAGGTCATTTCCGTGTATTAATATCAGACATGGTTTTATGAAACGCAGAGCGCTCAAAAAACTTATGAATTGAAAATATCCTAATTCATTCTTGGCGTACCAAATGTAATGTACAACATTCGGTACCTGCTGTTTATCTGTACAACAGTTGTCAATAACATCTTCCAAGCACGTGTCACCAAATTCAACTTGCTCAACATCTTGTGTAGAGTTTGCAAACGACTTCACCATTGTCGGCGCGGAAATGTCGCAGTTTAAAGATATTTTTTCTCTCTTGATTGGGTATTTTTTAAGAATAAATACCGGACATTCCACACGAGTATTGAATCTCCACTGTGTAAGGTCTGTGTGTATTATTGGGTTATGAAGTTCATCCGCCCAGTTTGATTGTATGCTGCAGAAGTTGTTATCAGCTATTCGCTGTTCATCGATGTTTTCATGCGTGTAGTCCCCCAGCTGTTTTAAGTTCAAATTCAGGAATTTGGCATTTTGCATCTCAAGAAGACTCAATCCTTTGAAAATGAAATTAGAAAAATACAATACAAATGGATATACAAATAAAATCATACTAGATACAAAAATAACGTATATATTTTTAATCTTCTTTATTTAACATCGATTGTGAAATGAATTCTTACAAAATCAAACTTTTTCTTTTTCGACTGTAATGTACTGCTCAGCTCAATGAAAAAAGACGTGGCCTACGTCAGGCATCGAACCCACAATCCCTCCGATCTTGAATACCAAGCTCTGCCATTAGACTTTAACTTTATCATTTTATGTGTCAAGATATTGGTTACCTTTTGATGGACGTTTGTTCTACTCAAATTTATTTTGAAGTCTTCCTCCACCAATAAAACTGGATGCGCCTGGTATATATAACCTGTTATGTGTTGAAAGATGGCGTCCAATCCCATTGAAAAAAACCAGGAGTTATTTTAATAACAATCTTTTTATTTCATTTATACTTGACAACTAGTGTTACCGTTACCACTTGCAATCGATGACTTCCGTCTCAAATGTTTCAAGTCTACGGTGTGTCTGTAACTGAACATCAGGTAGATACTTGCACCAATGCTGACCAATAGAAAGACGGTCGTGAGTCTGCTGTTTGCATTTCGCAGCATTTTGAGGGGTTTTACCATACCAGTGGGTGTGTCAGTTGGAGTCAGTAGTTGTTCTTTCACGGGATTTTACGCCTGAAAATATTAACATGTTTTTTTAGGTCAAATGAAAATAGCAAAGTACAATATCAACTCCAATCGGTATGTCTCGTGGCATAAGTGAGCGAGTGAGTGGAAGGGCGGGTGAGTGAGTGAGTGAGTGAGTGAGTGAGTGAGTGAGTGAGTGAGTGAGTGAGTGAGTGAGTGATGAAGATGTTCAACTAAGAGATGTTCATTTAGGAACATATCACCAACTGCCCTATATAAGAATAAACTTAACTACTTACCCGGGTTTAATGTAATGATGCCCGTAAATTTCCGAATATTTTCGGACATAAATTCACTATCAGGTGTACTAAATCAATTACGTTATTCCGCGGGTTGGTCCTATTCAAATATTGGCGATAATAACTACTATAAATACATGTCTTACGACGATAAACAACGGTATTTTGCACCAGATAGTCACAATTTATGCCCATAAATGTCAAAATTATACCAATTTCTGTCATTGAATAAAGAGAGTATAATTTATTGGTTATGTCTGTATAAGAAAGGACGTCAAATATCTACTGACAATACTACTTAAGATTAAAACGGAATACCAATATTTACCAGTTCGTAAAGTGTGTACTAAGTGTTACTACATGTATATGCAGCTTAACGTTTATCAAACTTTGACTGAAACAAGTAGCATAATTGTGAAACTGTCTCATTACAGCAACAGGGCCTTCACTCATTTCCTTTCAATGCAGTCACGATTCAAAAGCCTAGCTGGTGTTGTAATTGGGAGTCTCGGTGATTGCCCACTTGGATAAGTTGGTTTATCCAAATTGTCCACTATACCACGACATAAGTAACGCATTCATGCGCACACTAGAGAGTTGTGTATCTATAAGGTCTGTATCTTTTGTGGAGCACATGGTCCAGTGGTAAAGCACAGAACCCATGATCGGAGGGTCGTGGGTTCGATCCTTTCCAACGGCTATGTGTGGTGTCCTTTAGCAAGACACATATTCCGCATATGCCTATTATTAGTACTGGTCCTACCAAGGAAGATTTCTATCGTGATTTGTATAATTTGCAACAATTTATTTTGCAATCGAAGTGAAATAAATCAGTTTAAAATATATAATTTAATTAGGAATGTAATATATCGGAAATAATTTTTTGCACGTTCATATATCATCAGCAACAAATTTTTACAGTGGCAGTGTAATAAATGTAGGTAATGGTGTTGATGGTGGTTTGTACTGGATCGATAAACGAGGGTAGTGGTGCTGGATCAATAAATGTAGGTAATGGTGTTGATGGTTGATCAATAAATGTAGGTAATGGTGTTGATGTTGATTTGTACTGGATCGATAAACGAGGGTAGTGGTGCTGGATCAGTAATGTAGGTAATGGTCTTGATCGTGGTTTGTACTGGATCGATAAACGACGGTAGTGGTGCTGGATCAATAAATGTAGGTAATGGTGTTGATGGTGGTTTGTACTGGATCGATAAACGAGGGTAGTGGTGTTGTATCAATAAATGTAGGTAATGGTGTTGATGGTTGATCAATAAATGTAGGTAATGGTGTTGATGGTGGTTTGTACTGGATCGATAAACGAGGGTAGTGGTGCTTGATCAATAAATGTAGGTAATGGTGTTGATGGTGGTTTGTACTGGATCGATAAACGAGGGAAGTGGTGCTCGATCAATAAATGTAGGTAATGGTGTTGATGGTGGTTTGTACTGGATCGATAAACGAGGGAAGTGGTGCTGGATCAATAAATGTAGGTAATGGTGTTGATGGTGGTTTGTACTGGATCGATAAACGAGGGAAGTGGTGCTCGATCAATAAATGTAGGTAATGGTGTTGATGGTGGTTTGTACTGGATCGATAAACGAGGGAAGTGGTGCTCGATCAATAAATGTAGGTAATGGTGTTGATGGTGGTTTGTACTGGATCGATAAACGAGGGAAGTGGTGCTGGATCAATAAATGTAGGTAATGGTGTTGATGGTGGTTTGTACTGGATCGATAAACGAGGGTAGTGGTGCTGGATCAATAAATGTAGGTAATGGTGTTGATGGTGGTTTGTACTGGATCGATAAACGAGGGAAGTGGTGCTGGATCAATAAATGTAGGTAATGGTGTTGATGGTGGTTTGTACTGGATCGATAAACGAGGGAAGTGGTGCTGGATCAATAAATGTAGGTAATGGTGTTGATGGTGGTTTGTACTGGATCGATAAACGAGGGAAGTGGTGCTGGATCAATAAATGTAGGTAATGGTGTTGATGGTGGTTTGTACTGAATCGATAAACGAGGGAAGTGGTGCTGGATCAATAAATGTAGGTAATGGTGTTGATGGTGGTTTGTACTGGATTGATAAACGAGGGTAGTGGTGCTGGACCAATAAATGTAGGTCATGGTGTTGATGGTGGTTTGTACTGAATCGATAAACGAGGGAAGTGGTGCTGGATCAATAAATGTAGGTAACGGTGTTGATGGTGGTTTGTACTGGATCGATACACGAGGGTAGTGGTGCTCGATCAATAAATGTAGGTAATGGTGTTGATGGAGGTTTGTACTGGATCGATAAACGAGGGAAGTGGTGTTGGATCAATAAATATAGGTAATGGTGTTGATGGTGATTTGTACTGGATCGATAAACGAGGGTAGTGGTGCTGGATCAGTAATTGTAGGTCATGATGTTGATGGTGGTTTGTACTGGATCGATAAACGAGGGAAGTGGTGCTGGATCAATAAATGTAGGTAATGGTGTTGATGGTGGTTTGTACTGGATCGATAAACGAGGGAAGTGGTGCTGGATCAATAAATGTAGGTAATGGTGTTGATGGTGGTTTGTACTGGATCGATAAACGAGGGAAGTGGTGCTGGATCAATAAATGTAGGTAATGGTGTTGATGGTGGTTTGTACTGGATCGATAAACGAGGGAAGTGGTGCTGGATCAATAAATGTAGGTAATGGTGTTGATGGTGATTTGTACTGGATCGATAAACGAGGGTAGTGGTGCTGGATCAGTAATTGTAGGTCATGATGTTGATGGTGGTTTGTACTGGATCGATAAAAGAGGGTAGTGGTGCTTGATCAGTAATTGTAGGTCATGATGTTGATGGTGGTTTGTACTGGATCGATAAAAGAGGGTAGTGGTGCTGGATCAGTAATTGTAGGTCATGATGTTGATGGTGGTTTGTACTGGATCGATAAACGAGGGAAGTGGTGCTGGATCAATAAATGTAGGTAATGGTGTTGATGGTGATTTGTACTGGATCGATAAACGAGGGTATTGGTGCTGGATCAGTAATTGTAGGTCATGATGTTGATGGTGGTTTGTACTGGATCGATAAACGAGGGTAGTGGTGCTGGATCAATAAATGTAGGTCATGATGTTGATGGTGGTTTGTACTGGATCGATAAACGAGGGTAGTGGTGCTGGTTCAGTAAATATAGGTAATGGTGTTGATGGTGGTTTGTACTGGATCGATAAACGAGGGTAGTGGTGCTTGATCAGTAAATGTAGGTAATGGTGTTGATGGTGGTTTGTACTGGATCGATAAACGAGGGTAGTGGTGCTTGATCAGTAAATGTAGGTAATGGTGTTGATGGTGGTTTGTACTGGATCGATAAACGAGGGTAGTGGTGCTGGATCAATAAATGTTGGTAATGGTGTTGATGGTGGTTTGTACTGGATCAATAAACGAGGGTAGTGGTGCTGGATCAATAAATGTAGGTAATGGTGTTGATGGTGGTTTGTACTGGATCGATAAACGAGGGTAGTGGTGCTGGATCAATAAATGTAGGTAATGGTGTTGATGGTGGTTTGTACTGAATCAATAAACGAGGGAAGTGGTGCTGGATCTATAGATGTAGGTAATGGTGTTGATGGTGGTTTGTACTTGATCGATAAACGAGGGTAGTGGTGCTGGATCAATAAATGTAGGTAATGGTGTTGATGGTGGTTTGTACTGGATCGATAAACGAGGGTAGTGGTGTTGGATCAATAAATGTAGGTCATGATGTTGATGGTGGTTTGTACTGAATCGATAAACGAGGGAAGTGGTGCTCGATCAATAAATGTAGGTAATGGTGTTGATGGTGGTTTGTACTGGATCGATAAACGAGGGAAGTGGTGCTGGATCAATAAATGTAGGTAATGGTGTTGATGGTGGTTTGTACTGGATCGATAAACGAGGGTAGTGGTGCTGGATCAATAAATGTAGGTAATGGTGTTGATGGTGGTTTGTACTGGATCGATAAACGAGGGAAGTGGTGCTGGATCAATAAATGTAGGTAATGGTGTTGATGGTGGTTTGTACTGGATCGATAAACGAGGGTAGTGGTGCTGGATCAATAAATGTAGGTCATGATGTTGATGGTGGTTTGTACTGGATCGATAAACGAGGGTAGTGGTGCTGTATCAATAAATGTAGGTCATGATGTTGATGGTGGTTTGTACTGGATCGATAAACGAGGGTAGTGGTGCTGGTTCAGTAAATATAGGTAATGGTGTTGATGGTGGGTTGTACTGGATCGATAAACGAGGGAAGTGGTGCTGGATCAATAAATGTAGGTAATGGTGTTGATGGTGGGTTGTACTGGATCGATAAACGAGGGTAGTGGTGCTGGATCAATAAATGTAGGTCATGATGTTTATGATGGTTTGTACTGGATCGATAAACGAGGGTAGTGGTGCTGGATCAATAAATGTAGGTAATGGTGTTGATGGTGGTTTGAACTGGATCGATAAACGAAGGTAGTGGTGCTTGAACAGTAAATGTAGGTAATGATGTAGATTGTGGTTTGTACTGGATCAATAATTGAGGGTAGTGGTGCTGGATAAGTAAATGTAGGTCATGGTGTTGATGGTGGTTTGTACTGGATCGATAAACGAGGGTAGTGGTGCTGGATCAATAAATGTAGGTAATGATGTTGATGGTGGTTTGTACTGGATCGATAAACGAGGGTAGTGGTGCTGGATCAATAAATGTAGGTAATGGTGTTGATGGTGATTTGTACTGGATCGATTAACGAGGGTAGTGGTGCTGGATCAGTAATGTAGGTAATGGTCTTGATGGTGGTTTGTACGGGATCGATAAACGAGGGTAGTGGTGCTGGATCAATAAATGTAGGTAATGTTGTTGATGGTGGTTTGTACTGGATCGATAAACGAGAGTGATGTTGCTTGATCAGTAAATGTAGGTAATGGTGTTGATGGTGGTTTGTACTGGATCGATAAACGAGGGTAGTGGTGCTGGATCAGTAACTGTACGTAATGGTGTTGATGGTGGTTTGTACTGGATCGATAAACGAGGGTAGTGGTGCTTGATCAGTAAATGTAGGTCATGATGTTGATGGTGGTTTTTACTGGATCGATACATGAGATTAGTAGAGCTGGATCAATAAATGTAGGTAATGGTGTTGATGGTGGTTTGTACTGGATCGATAAACGAGGGTAGTGGTGCTGGATCAGTAAATGTAGGTAATGATGTAGATGGTGGTTTGTAATGGATCGATAAACGAGGGTAGTGGTGCTTGATCAATAAATGTAGGTAATGGTGTTGATTGTGGTTTGTACTGGATCGATAAACGAAGGTAATTGTTCTGGATCAATAAATGTAGGTAATGATGTTGATGGTGGTTTGTACTGGATCGATAAACTGAGGTAGTGGTGCTTGAACAGTAAATGTAGGTAATGGTGTTGATGGTGGTTTGTACTGGATCGATAAACGAGGGTATTGGTGCTGGATCAGTAAATGTAGGTAATGGTGTTGATGGTGGTTTGTACTGGATCGATAAACGAGGATAGTGGTGTTTGACCAGTAAATGTAGGTCATGATGTTGATGGTGGTTTGTACTGGATCGATAAACGAGGGTAGTGGTGCTTGATTAGTAAATGTAGGTAATGGTGTTGATGGTGGTTTGTACTGGATCGATAAACGAGGGTAGTGGTGCTGGATCAATAAATGTAGGTAATGGTGTAGATGGTGGTTTGTACTGGATCGATAAACGAGGGTAGTGGTGCTGGATCAATAAATGTAGGTAATGGTGTTGATGGTGGTTTGTACTGGATCAATAAACTAGGGAAGTGGTGCTGGATCAATAAATGTAGATAATGGTGTTGATGGTGGTTTGTACTGGATCGATAAACGAGGGTAGTGGTGCTGGATCAGTAAATGTAGGTAATGGTGTAGATGGTGGTTTGTACTGGATCGATAAACGAGGGTAGTGGTGCTTGATCAATAAATGTTGGTAATGGTGTTGATGGTGGTTTGTACTGGATCGATAAACGAAGGTAGTTGTTCTGGATCAGTAAATGTAGGTAATGATGTTGATGGTGGTTTGTACTGGATCGATAAACTGAGATAGTGGTGCTTGAACAGTAAATGTAGGTAATCATGTTGATGGTGGTTTGTACTGGATCGATAAACGAGGGTATTGGTGCTGGATCAGTAAATGTAGGTAATGGTGTTGATGGTGGTTTGTACTGGATCGATATACGAAGGTAGTGGTGCTTGACCAGTAAATGTAGGTCATGATGTTGATGGTGGTTTGTACTGGATCGATAAACGAGGGTAGTGGTGCTTGATTAGTAAATGTAGGTAATGGTGTAGATGGTGGTTTGTACTGGATCGATAAACGAGGGTAGTGGTGCTCGATCAATAAATATAGGTAATGGTGTTGATGGTGGTTTGTACTGGATCAATAAACGAGGGAAGTGGTGCTTGATCAGTAAATGTAGGTCATGATGTTGATGGTGGTTTGTACTGGATCGATAAACGAGGGTAGTGGTGCTTGATTAGTAAATGTAGGTAATGGTGTAGATGGTGGTTTGTACTGGATCGATAAACGAGGGTCGTGGTGCTCGATCAATAAATATAGGTAATGGTGTTGATGGTGGTTTGTACTGGATCAATAAACGAGGGTAGTGGTGCTGGATCAATAAATGTAGGTAATGGTGTTGATGGTGGTTTGTACTGGGTCGATAAACGATGGTAGTGGTGCTTGATCAGTAAATGTAGGTAATGTTGTTGATGGTGGTTTGTACTGGATCGATAAACGAGGGAAGTGGTGCTGGATCAATAAATGTAGGAAATGGTGTTGATGGTGGTTTGTATTGGATCAATAAACGAGAGCAGCGGTGCTGGATCAATAAATGTAGGAAATGGTGTTGATGGTGGTTTGTACTGGATCAATAAACGAGAGCAGTTGTGCTGGATCAATAAATGAAGGTAATGGTGTTGATGGTGGTTTGTACTGGATCGATAAACGAGGGTAGTGGTTGTGGATAAGTAAATGTAGGTAATGGTGTTGATGGTGGTTTGTACTGGATCGATACACGAGGGTAGTGGTGCTTGATCAGTAACTGTAGGTAATGGTGTTGATGGTGGTTTGTACTGGATCGATAAACGAGGGTAGTGGTGCTGGATCAATAAATGTAGGTAATGATCTTGATGGTGGTTTGTACTTGATCGATAAACGAGGGTAGTGGTGCTTGATCAGTAAATGTAGGTAATGATGTTGATGTTGGTTTTACTGGATCGATAAACGAGGATAGTGGTGCCTGATCAGTAAATGTAGGTAATGATGTTGATGGTGGTTTGTACTGGATCGATAAACGAGGGTAGTGGTGCTGGATCAATAAATGTAGGTAATGATGTTGATGGTGGTTTGTACTTGATCGATAAACGAGGGTAGTGTTGCTGGATCAATAAATGTAGGTAATGATGTTGATGGTGGTTTGTACTGGATCGATAAACGAGGGTAGTGGTGCTGGATCAGTAAATGTATAAGGATGGCAACGAATGTCAATATTGATATTCGAATATTCGGTCATTCTTTCGAACGAATATTCGAATATATTCGGTTAGAGTGTATGTCAAAATACCCATTGTCAAAATACCCACACCTCAAAAATGGCAAAGTAGTCAAAATACCCACAGCAGAGTTTTCAGGGTATTCAAAATACCCACAGCAGAATTTTCAGGGTATTCAAAATACCCACAGTAGAATTTACAGGGTATTCAAAATACCCACAGTAGAATTTACAGGGTATTTAAAATACCCTGAGTAGAATTTACAGGGTAGTCAAAATACCCACCCTGGGTTGTCACAAGTCCAAAATTAATAGGATTATTAAAAACACACTCACTGAAAAATAAAGCCATTTACCAAGTTTTTTACCAAACTGATAAAAGTTTGTTATTATAATACCCTTACTCAGTTTGTCAAACTGTGAATTTATTGATTGTTTTGGGTCACTTTTAGCACTTTTACCATTGTCATTAGGTGACAGAAAATATGTTGAGAAAGGGAAAGGTAAGTCACCCAAATAGGATTAGTGCAGATTGTGATGCTTTCACCATTTTAATTGAATGGATATTTGTACAATCAAACCTATATAAAGCGGTCACTTAAAAAAGGTGATCACTTAATATTGTTCGAAAGTAATGCACAAAGCTCTCAAAAGGACTTTCTGCATTGAATCACTTATCTGGGCCCGGTCGAAATACTATCTAAATTCTATTATTCTACCTCCGATTGCTAGAACACCGAGTCGAACTAGAAATTAGGTCCAGCCAACATATTTAAATGTATTTTAACACTCTTCGTTCGAACTATTGTGTTCAGTCCCGTCGGGTTCGATCCATCGAAGTTCTACTGTATTCATCTTTATATACTTGGAACAAGTTCTGTCATTCCGATACAACTCAGGAAATAATTATATGATTTGCACTTGCTGTCGAAGATCTGCCAAATATAATGTTTTTCAACCATTTACAAGAGTTATGCACTTTTTTTCAACACAAGACTTAACATATGCTATGGTAATGTAACTTTACATAATAAGTATGTATGCTTTTCAGAAATAGTTTTAAGTGACAATTACAGTGTGTCCCTTTAAAGTATTTTAGTAAGCTAATAAATGTGAATAGCTGATATATTACGCAGCAGTTTTACAAATCTTTTTGCTTTGATTAGTAACACCGCAATTATCTAAAGCTTTATATTCCTTCTAGTGTTTCATGTTTAATAAAGTAAACACTAAAACATTAATAAACTATTTGTTACAGATCATGTCATGTTTGTACGCTATTGAAAAACGCGATATGTTTTAAAACAGATATTTAACAATACAATGTGCATATCAAGGCTTCCTTACCTGCAGTAAAGTACAAGGTTATGGTTGTCTCTACTTGTAAACAAGTCAATTATGTTATTGTAGAGATTTGCATTTTTAGCCAGTTAGTCACTGACGGATGTTGTCATAATCATTTGAATAAGTGACTTACGAAAGGTGATTATACAGTAGAACTTCGTTGGCTCGAACCTGGATGGCTGTTCTATATATTGTTCGAACCTCTTATCTAGTCCCGAACAAAATCCTATTTCGATGTATATGCATATACATATTTGGT
This sequence comes from Panopea generosa, assembly GCA_029582155.1. Taxonomy (NCBI): domain Eukaryota; kingdom Metazoa; phylum Mollusca; class Bivalvia; order Adapedonta; family Hiatellidae; genus Panopea; species Panopea generosa. The sequence continues at coordinate 5,694,049 of CM055894.1, forward strand.
ATGATGTTAAACAATAAAACAGTGCTTGGCTCGAACAACCCTTAGCTCGAACTATTGTGTCGAGTCCCGTCAGGTAATAGCCATCAACGTTCTACTGTATATTAAACTAATCAATAAACAATCGATTTACCTTTAGGGAGCTCCTCCTATGTTTCTTAAATTCTCTCCTCTCTGCCTACCTGCCTGGCTCTCTCTCTCTCTCTCTCTCTCTCTCTCTCTCTCTCTCTCTCTCTCTCTCTCTCTCTCTCTCCCTCCCTCCCTCCCTCTCTCCCTCCCTCCCTCCCTCCCTATATCTCATGTTCCACATTTCCTGAGCGTTTTTAATCTCTTTTCTTTACTTTTTGTATCTGTATTTGTATCAAGGAGTTTGTGGGAAGGGGAAGCCCCCCCCCCCCCCCCCTGAATTCTCTGATGCTAATCCTTATGGTGATAAATAGTCTTATGTTATTTTGTATAACCATTTTCCTTATACTGATCCACTCCGTGGCAGGTTTGGTGGGAAAAAAAAGCAGGCTATAGATCTACATAGCTCAAGTTATTTTTGAGAAAATGCAGTAACATATTATACCAACGTTTTCATCAAAACTTGTTTACATTTGTGTTTATGTACTGCACTTAAGAGGTTATGCACACTTAACAGGTGTCATTGTACAAAGAATGACAGCTAGTATTACGCATAATATTATAAAACTCTGACGATATATTTTGAACAAATGTAATAGATATGCACACGAACTGCGCAAATTGAATAGAAAGCGTATCTTTATAATATATATTTATGCAGACATTAATATATTTTTATATTTGGTTTTAAATCCAAAACACAAAATATCTAAATGTCTCGTACTTATATGATTTTAAATAACTTTTATAACGATTTTGTTGCTGAGTATTCTCTTACAATTCATTCATTCCAAAATAAAATATTTGTATATATGGACATGATCATCCCATTAACGTGTCTGTCTGTCTGTCTGTCTGTCTGTCTGTCTGTCTGTCTGTCTGTCTATCTGTCTGTCTGTCTGTCTGTCTGTCTGTCTGTCTGTCTGTCTGTCTGTCTGTCTGTCTGTCTGTCTGTCTGTCTGTCTGTCTGTCTGTCTGTCTGTCTGTCTGTCTGTCTGTCTGTCTGTCTGTCTGTCTGTCTGTCTGTCTGTCTGTCTGTCTGTCTGTCTGTCTGTCTGTCTGTCTGTCTGTCTGTCTGTCTGTCTGTCTGTCTGTCACACACACACACACACACACACACACACACACACTCTCTCTCTCTCTCTCTCTCTCTCTCTCTCTCTCTCTCTCTCTCTCTCTCTCTCTCTCTCTCTCTCTCTCTCTCTCTCTCTCTGTCGTCTATCATTAAGTGTTCTAATATTCTTCCATTCTTCCATACAATAACTTTATCATGTTGTTGATATTTCCATTTATCGTCGCCACCGTTTTCTCTATTGGCGACGCCTCCAGAAGAGTATTAGTAATTTTTAGAGTTTTAGATGAAAGTGCAGAGATACAGAATACTTTTTTGTAGTGTCCCCGAGTCTTTTACATGCCCGATAAAAGCACCGATACATGGTCTCTCCATTTTTGTTAAAGTCTCATACCAAAGACTGATAAGTATTTTTAGATGTAGGAGCGAGGGATCGAACTTGCGACTCCTGGGTTTGAAGTCACTTTATCCTCATTTTCACTTTCTCCTCTTATGTTCTCTCCCTATACACCTTTGTGTTCAAAACCTTACTACACAAACACACCAGTACCAGTGTCTATGACTTAATCAACACCGTGAAAAAACATACGTTGGTAACTTCATTACACCGAAAAAAAATTATTTAAACTTATTTAAACATATGCGGATAAAAGGTCTTGCTCAAAGACATTACACATAGCCGTGGCGGGGTATCGAACCCGCGTCTCCCCAATCGGTTCGTTGCTCTATGTACCAAGCACTCCACGAATCAGGCGCTTCAGGAAAATGTTGGTAACCTATTTACAAAAGGCAAACTTATATTTTGTGTTAACCAAAACTTCGATCACCAACGACGTGAGATCCACACGTTTAATACCTAAACTACACGAGACAATCACCAACTGTATGATATGCACATGCATCAATGACATGAGAATCACACGTTTGGTACCTTTTTTAGATAAGACAAGCGCTACCTGCATGATAAGCACGTATTTGGTACTTAAATAATACAAGATTAGAACCAACTACTTGAGAACCACACATTTGGTACCTAAATTACACAATAAAATCACCAACGGAATGAGAACCAAACGTTTGGTACCTACAATACATAAGACAAACACAAACTGCATGCTAAGCACACGTTTGGTCCCTATTATACAATTAAAGCATAAACGGAATGAGAAACAAACGTTAAGTAAGTAAATTAAAAACGACTAGCACCAACTGCATGGTAAGCACACGTTTGGTAACTAAATAACGCAAAACATCAAGGCCATGAGAATAACACTTTTGGTATCTTATATACATAAGACAAGCGCTACTTACATAATAAGCACGTGTTTGGTACCTAAGTTACACAGTAGAAGCACCAACGGAATGAAAAACAAACGTTTGGTACCTAAAATAGACAAGACAAGTACCAACGGTGTCAGGTCCACATGTTTGGTACCTATATTACACAAGGCAATCACTAACTGCATGATAAGCACACGTTTGGTACCTAAATAACACAAGGCAAGCATTAACTGCATGATAAGCACACGTTTGATACCTAAATAACACAAGGCAAGCACTAACTGCATGATAAGCACACGTTTTTGCCTAAATAACACAAGGCAAGCACTAACTGCATGATAAGCACACGTTTGATGCCTAAATAACATAAGGCAAGTACTAACTGCATGATAAGCACACGTTTGATGCCTAAATTGCACACGACAAGCCCTACCTGCATGATAAGTATGTGTATGGTACTTAAAATACACAAGACAGTCAACAACCGCATAAGAGAACCACACATTTGATACCTAAAATACCCAAGACAGGCACCAACGGCATAATGTGCACACGCTTGGTACCTGTATTACACAAGACAAGCACCAATTTTATGATATGCACGCGATTGGTACCTAAATTACACAATTAAAGAACTAACAACATGAGAACCACACGTTTGGTACCTAAATTACATAAGAAAAGCACCAACAGCATGGAGACCACACGATAGGTACCTAAATTACACAAGACAAGCACCAAAGACAGTTGTAGCATGTTTCCCTGATATACTCCCTTCAAACTGAACTAAACAAGGAATAAGAGATATAGTTCCATGGATCTAGGAACATGTATTTTTACATGGTTATACAAAATAACATCAGTAATATAGAAAAGTGATTTTTTAAAATGGTAAGAACAAACTGGCCTTTATTTGACAGATCTAGCTAACAAAAAATATCGACTCTAGGTATATTATTAAATTTTTGCACGTGCACGTGCTTCAGATTTATTAACAAAACTCGGCCGAGTGCTCTCGGGGTCAGTGAGGTACGGCAACCTTAATATCTATTCAATACCTGTCCATATATATTTGTTTATTAGAGTCTCATCATAGTATATACAATACTGAACATAACATTTAAAATATAATTTACACAGATATTACATACTGTGTCATTCTCTACAGAATTGCAAGAGACACCTCGGCAATATTTTAATATCACAGTAATTATACAATATTAAAACAACACATACAAACACACTATAATATACTTACTAGTTAAAAGGTGTACAGTCATTGTTAATCCAGAAAAAAGAAGAACATGAATCTTCAATTTTTTCATTTGTCTAAAACAGTATTAAAATAAGTTCTATTAATCCACTACTTATATAAACATGAGCAAAAGGGCAGAATTAAAACATATTTTAAAAAATCATTTATCGCCTCAAATCAGATTTAGGACGACCTGATTAACAATGACTGTGTATTCACAACTAAAATTTCCAATATCAAATTAAACAATATCAATCATTATATACATTATAAGATAACGTTAAATAGACCATAAATGCTGTCTTTTTGCTTAAAAAAGAGAGATCTCCTTTCAAGAATTAGAAAGCAGGTTTTGGCTACTATGAGTATAAGATCGTGGTTGGTGAACAACAAAGTAAGTTTGTTTTCATCTGATAGATTTCTGTTAAGATCTTAAAAATAAATAATCATCAACTTTCTATCCCGAACGTTTTTACTTGCCATATTTGTTACTTTCTTTTTCAGCGGAAACGGTGCCGATGTATAAATACTAAAAAGCAAACAATTGGAATATCATTGTCGTCAAGATTCAACATGACGTGGAACTCGATGATGCATAATTAATAATAATACATTAATAAATGCTATGTTATATTAGCTTTACTAAGTTACATATGCATATGTTTGTATAGTTTATAAGTAATTAACTATTTATAAATGAAATTGAAAAACAAAAAAACAAAATATATATATATATAAGTAAATTCGTCTACTACTTGACGCATTTATTATTTACAAGTACATAAACGGCCTTCAAATCAAAGAAGTGTGCTCTTCAACTAGGTATAAGATTGGTAAATAAACAAACTTGCTCTCACCTTTTCAAAACAGGGTGATTAACAACAGACCGTAAAGGCAGATCGATGATTAAAATTGCCTAAAGCAAACAATTAAAGGATTACCGACCAGGACTCTTTATCACCTTGACATCGTCCATTTGACACCTGTCTTAGGAGGAAATCGATAATTACCGTGTCTTAACCTGGTTGATATAACACCTTTCAAAACCATTTGTGGCAAAAAAATTGAAATTGAAAATAAATAAAGAAAAACAATTTGAATTTACTATATTTTTTTTTGTTGAGAATATTCGAATATCAATATGACATTCGAATATTCGGACGTATGACCGAATATTCGAATATCCGAATATTTCTTGACATCCTTATTTAAAATGTAGGTAATGATGTTGATGTTGGTTTGTACTGGATCGATAAACGAGGGGAGTGGTGCTGGATCAATAAATGTAGGTAATGGTGTTGATGGTGGTTTGTACTGGATCGATAAACGAGGGTAGTGGTGCTTGATCAGTAAATGTAGGTAATGGTGTAGATGGTGGTTTGTACTGGATCGATAAACGAGGGTAATGGTGCTGGATCAATAAATGTAGGTAATGATGTTGATGTTGGTTTGTACTGGATCGATAAACGACGGTAGTGGTGCCGGATCAATAAATGTAGGTAATGGTGTTGATGGTGGTTTGTACTGGATCGATAAACGAGGGTAGTGGTGCTTGATCAGTAAATGTAGGTAATGGTGTAGATGGTGGTTTGTACTGGATCGATAAACGAGGGTAATGGTGCTGGATCAATAAATGTAGGTAATGATGTTGATGTTGGTTTGTACTGGATCGATAAACGACGGTAGTGGTGCTTGATCAATAAATGTAGGTTATGGTGTAGATGGTGGTTTGTACTGGATCGATAAACGAGGGTAGTGGTTCTTGATCAGTAAATGTAGGTAATGATGTTGATGTTGGTTTGTACTGGATCGATAAACGAGGGTAGTGGTGCTTGATTAGTAAATGTAGGTAATGGTGTTGATGGTGGTTTGTACTGGATCGATAAACGAGGGTAGTGGTTCTGGATAAATAAATGTAGGTAATGGTGTTGATGGTGGTTTGTACTGGATCGATAAACGAGGGTAGTGGTGCTGGATCAGTAAATGTAGGTAATGGTGTTGATTGTGGTTTGTACTGGATCGATAAACGAGGGTAGTGGTGCTTGATCAGTAACTGTAGGTAATGGTGTTGATGGTGGTTTGTATTGGATCGATAAACGAGGGTAGTGGTGCTGGATCAATAAATGTAGGTAATGGTGTTGATGGTGGTTTGTACTGGATCGATAAACGAGGGTAGTGGTGCTGGATCAATAAATGTAGGTAACGGTGTTGATGGTGGTTTGTACTGGATCGATAAACGAGGGTAGTGGTGCTTGATCAATAAATGTAGGTATGATGTTGATGGTGGTTTGTACTGGATCAATAAACGAGGGTAGTGGTGCTTGATCAATAAATGTAGGTAATGGTGTTGATGGTGGTTTGTACTGGATCAATAAACGAGGGTAGTGGTGCTTGATCAATAAATGTAGGTATGATGTTGATGGTTGTTTGTACTGGATCAATAAACGAGGGTAGTGGTGCTTGATCAATAAATGTAGGTAAGATGTTGATGGTGGTTTGTACTGGATCGATAAACGAGGGTAGTGGTGCTGGATCAATAAATGTAGGTAATGGTGTTGATGGTGGTTTGTACTGGATCGATAAACGAGAGTAGTGGTGCTTGATCAGTAAATGTAGGTAATGGTGTTGATGGTGGTTTGTACTGGATCGATAAACGAGGGTAGTGGTGCTGGAACAATAAATGTAGGTAACGGTGTTGATGGTGGTTTGTACTGGATCGATAAACGAGGGTAGTGGTGCTGGATCAATAAATGTAGGTAACGGTGTTGATGGTGGTTTGTACTGGATCGATAAACGAGGGTAGTGGTGCTTGATCAGTAAATGTAGGTAATGGTGTTGATGGTGGTTTGTACTGGATCGATAAACGAGGGTAGTGGTGCTTGATCAATAAATGTAGGTAATGGTGTTGATGGTGGTTTGTACTGGATCGATAAACGAGGGTAGTGGTGCTGGATCAATAAATGTAGGTAACGGTGTTGATGGTGGTTTGTACTGGATCGATAAACGAGGGTAGTGGTGCTTGATCAGTAAATGTAGGTCATGATGTTGATGGTGGTTTGTACTGGATCGATAAACGAGGGTAGTGGTGCTGTATCAATAAATGTAGGTCATGATGTTGATGGTGGTTTGTACTGGATCGATAAACGAGGGTAGTGGTGCTGGTTCAGTAAATATAGGTAATGGTGTTGATGGTGGGTTGTACTGGATCGATAAACGAGGGTAGTGGTGCTGGATCAATAAATGTAGGTCATGATGTTGATGATGGTTTGTACTGGATCGATAAACGAGGGTAATGGTGCTGGATCAATAAATGTAGGTAATGGTGTTGATGGTGGTTTGTACTGGATCGATAAACGAGGGTAGTGGTGCTGGATCAATAAATGTAGGTAACGGTGTTGATGGTGGTTTGTACTGGATCGATAAACGAGGGTAGTGGTGCTTGATCAATAAATGTAGGTAATGGTGTTGATGGTGGTTTGTACTGGATCGATAAGCGAGGGTAGTGGTGCTGGATCAATAAATGTAGGTAATGGTGTTGATGGTGGTTTGTACTGGATCGATAAACGAGGGTAGTGGTGCTGGATCAATAAATGTAGGTAACGGTGTTGATGGTGGTTTGTACTGGATCGATAAACGAGGGTAGTGGTGCTTGATCAATAAATGTAGGTAATGGTGTTGATGGTGGTTTGTACTGGATCGATAAACGAGGGTAGTGGTGCTGGATCAATAAATGTAGGTAACGGTGTTAATGGTGGTTTGTACTGGATCGATAAACGAGGGTAGTGGTGCTTGATCAGTAAATGTAGGTAATGGTGTTGATGGTGGTTTGTACTGGATCGATAAACGAGGGTAGTGGTGCTGGATCAATAAATGTAGGTAACGGTGTTGATGGTGGTTTGTACTGGATCGATAAACGAGGGAAGTGGTGCTTGATCAGTAAATGTAGGTAATGGTGTTGATGGTGGTTTGTACTGGATCGATAAACGAGGGTAGTGGTGCTGGATCAATAAATGTAGGTAATGGTGTTGATGGTGGTTTGTACTGGATCGATAAACGAGGGAAGTGGTGCTTGATCAATAAATGTAGATAATGGTGTTGATGGTGGTTTGTACTGGATCGATAAACGAGGGTAGTGGTGCTGGATCAATAAATGTAGGTCATGATTTTGATGGTGGTTTGTACTGGATCGATAAACGAGGGTACTTGTGCTTGATCAATAAATGTAGGTAATGGTTTTGATGGTGGTTTGTACTGGATCGATAAACGAGGGTAGTGGTGCTGTATCAATAAATGTAGGTTATGGTGTTGATGTTGGTTTGTACTGGATCGATAAACGAGGTTAGTGGTGCTGGATCAATAAATGTAGGTAATGGTGTTGATGGTGGTTTGTACTGGATCGATAAACGAGGGTAGTGGTGCTTGTTCAACAAATGTAGGTAATGATGTTGATGGTGGTTTGTACTGGATCGATAAACGAGGGTAATGTTGCTTGATCAATAAATGTAGGTAACGGTGTTGATGGTGGTTTGTACTGGATCGATAAACGAGGGTAGTGGTGCTTAATCAATAAATGTAGGTAATGGTGTTGATGGTGGTTTGTACTGGATCGATAAACGAGGGTAGTGGTGCTTGATCAATACATGTAGGTAATGGTGTTGATGGTGGTTTGTACTGGATCAATAAACGAGGGTAGTGGTGCTGGATCAGTAAATGTAGATAATGGTGTTGATGGTGGTTTGTACTGGATCGATAAACGAGGGTAGTGGTGCTGGATCAATAAATGTAGGTCATGATGTTGATGATGGTTTGTACTGGATCGATAAACGAGGGTAGTGGTGCTGGATCAGTAAATGTAGATAATGGTGTTGATGGTGGTTTGTACTGGATCGATAAACGAGGGAAGTGGTGCTGGATCAATAAATGTAGATAATGGTGTTGATGGTGGTTTGTACTGGATCGATAAACGAGGGAAGTGATGCTGGATCAGTAAATGTAGATAATGGTGTTGATGGTGGTTTGTACTGGATCGATAAACGAGGGTAGTGGTGCTGGATCAATAAATGTAGGTCATGATGTTGATGGTGGTTTGTACTGGATCGATAAGTGGATGTTATGGTGTTGTTTTGTTATTGTTGTTTTTTTTTCAAGCAAATGATTTAAATAACCCCACCGTTAACATACAAACAATAGCTAACATAATGTTTTATTTATTTGACAGTTTTAACATTGCAGCATACTTTACTAGTCAATGTTATTAAACCATGTTTACAATAGCAATTACTTTCACACGTAGTCATTGAATCTACCTGGTTTATTTTTTATTATTTGTTTAGCCATACTATGACCCGTTTATAATTAATACGTACATACAAACATAACATGACAACGTTAACGTTCGACTTGAATTAGCATATATTTTTCATTCAATAATCAATCATGCATTTTTCATCAATTAATTAAGTTCTAAAATTCATTGTTCATTCGTTCGTTCGTTCGTTCGTTCGTTCGTTCGTTCGTTCGTTCGAACGTTCGTTCGTTCGTTCGTTCGTTCGTTCGTTCGTTCGTTCGTTCGTTCGTTCGTTCGTTCGTTCGTTCGTTCGATTCATTCATTCATTCATTCATTCATTCATTCATTCATTCATTCATTCATTCATTCATTCATTCATTCATTCATTCATTTGTTCACATTTATTCACTCATATGTTCTGTCTTTCGTTCGTCAGCTCATTCATTCGTTTTTCATTTTTTTATTCGTTCGTATATGCGTTTAGTAAGTGAATAACACTGATTCATTCGTTCATGCACTCAATCATTTATTAACTATTCTACCGTCTTGTTATATGACGTATATGTCTATGTAATGCCTTCCTCTCATCTGCATATCATCTTACTAGTAAGAATATGTATACATGTAATTAGATGATGAGAGCGGCTTAAGAAAACGAGAGGATGTACAGTTAAGCCAGTTTGTAAACAACCGGTTACCCCTTCATGTTATGGTGTTATTGTTGTTGTGGTGGTGATGGTGGTGGTGGTAGTGGTGGTGATGGTGGTAGTGGTTGTGGTGTTTGTGGTTTTGATGGTGTTGTTGTTGTAGATGGTGGTGTTGTTAGTGTCAGTGGTGTTGTGTTGTTGTTGTTGTTGGTGGTGGTGATGTTAGTAGCAAGGTTGTTGTTTTTGTTGTTGCTGTTGTTGTTGTTGGTGGTGGTGTTGGTTGTGATGTTAGTGGCGGGGTTGTTGTTGTTGTTGTTGGCGGTGGTGTTGGTGTAAGTGGTGTTGGTGTAAGTGGTGTTGGTGTAAGTGGTGTTGGTGTTGGTGTTGTTGGTGGTGGTGTTTTAATTAAATTGATAAATGGAGAGTTTTTTGTAGAAGTTATTGTCTGTTAATGTGGTGGTGGTGTAAGTGGTGTTGGTTGTGATGTTGGTGGTGTTGTTGTTGATGTTGTTTGTGGCTGCGTTGGTGTTGTTGCTGCTGGTGTTGGTTGTGTTAGTGTTGTTGTTGTTAGTGATGTCATTTTTATTAGATTAATAAAAATAGAGTGAATTGTGAAAGTTTAGTTATATACAAAGTAACTACAGTATATAAATGTATAAAGAGTTGAAATAAAAATCTTATACCGGGTAAATATTATAATTGTAGTATGACCAATTGTATTACACCTCCCCTCTCATAAACACCCAATACCTGCCCTACACAAAAATCTAAAAAAGGAGAAGAAACATCATTATAATCAGCGTTCGACATAATGAGAGAAAAAAAGATTTGAAAAAAATTACAATCAACAATAAATACTTCAGTAGGACATACGGTTTATATGCTACCTGGATAGAACACCTGATATTGAGATTACACGCAGTTAAACAGGTAACTGTATAGTGTAAGCAGACACACAAACCAACGCACACAGTGATGATTATGATAATTCTATTTATTAGTTATTTAAGATTTTTGGAGGACAGTGCAGAAATATATAAGACCCTTTGGTAAAACGCCGAAGCATGGGACCTCGACTTTTGTTATTTTCCAAAATATTGATAAGCATTTTAATCGGAAGTTCTGGAATCGAACCTGCTACCCCTGGGTTCGCAGTTCAAGACCTTAACCAACCCGTTAGAAACCCACACGTTATGATAGCACAAGCAAGTGATTAACGTTATGATATTCTCTGGGAAAACAGAGTCCCTGGTAACGTTATCACATTATCAAGAGTTGTCTTGTCTTAAATTAACTGTTCCACAAAGATTTGCTGACATTTCTATTAATGATACTGTACTTGGAACACAAAGCGGTTAGATCATCTTGCTCGTCAATTATTAGAAATGGAGAGAGATGTAACTAATTCTATCAAGAAGGGGTATAGATTTTGAGCGACATTGGTTGGGTAAGGAAAAAAATGCAGCCGCTTGTTTGGCAATGTATTATTCAATACTGGAACTAAAAGCAAGCGTCTTAGACGATGTCTCGGACACTGCATGGCATAGTGCAATTTGTCATCCAGACGATGAAGGGCACACAAGCAATTTTGTCCCCAAATATAAGTGACTATCAACAAGTTGTAGTCAGAAGTATGATAATTTGATTTAAAAATTATTCATTATGTCATTGTATGCATTTTGGGCGTTCGAAGGCATTCTCCTACACGCCCGGATGTATAACTAAGAGTTGAATGTGGAAATAAAAAAGGTTAAAATGCGAAAAATTCAGTAAAAAATTAGGCTGAAGTATAAACCTATTTATTTTACTTGGATTGTGAAGAAGTTCTTATAAATCACTCTCGAAGTCTTCAAGGGTAGAACCGGTACTAAGCATATGAGGGAAAAGGGTCTTACTCAAGGCCACCACACATAGCCGTGGCTGAGGATCGAACCAACGGCCCTCCGATCATGGGTTTGGTGCTCTGTATTTAAACCACGCACTCCCCCGGACGTATACTCAAAACCATCTAGGAACGTCCTTGATTTGCATGTGCACGTTAACTAAAAAACATGTATCGATCCCCCTAATGATCTTTAACATTTAATGTCTGTATTCCTGTAAACATGCGTATATATATGTATATATATATGAATTCTGGTTTCTCTGTTTGAAGCAAGATGGATTGACTTACCTAGGCTTTCTTGTCCTTATTCAAATAGATTCGTACTGTTATTGTGAAGGAAAAGAAGAAAGAAGAAGGAGGAGAAGAAGAAGAAGAAGAAATGTCTCCACGTTCTGTTAATCTATTATAATATGTAAATCCTTGTAGCAAAGGACGATGAAAACTACATATCCAGTCGAAAATCACAGGTCGTGTAACATTTGTTATCCACATTACATCGTTTGAGTACCCAAAGAGAGCCGAGTGTAGGCTATATTAACGGTTAGTACGAAACAACAAGTTCTCAATATCAAATTAGAATAGGGAAAGTCTAGTTTTGCTCTAACTATTTGATATGTCGTGCACGTTGTAACGGTTTTCTACCACAAATCATAAATTTCTCTCAATTACTTCCCATAAACAAGCTGGTCTGAAACATGCTTGATCGTGTTTAAAACGTGATTTGTTAATCTCTCTTCGTTAATTGTTTAAATATTTATTGGGCGGAATGTACGCGTAATATTTTGTTATCGAATTATCACAAATTTCTGATGTCCACAAATCACATTAAGCGGACGCTGAAATATATGTGTTATTATGTAAGTCACTGGCGGAAGTACGGTAACATGTTTGTGTCACAGCGAACAATGTGCAGCGAGATTGTTTTATCATTAATGGCCAGTCTTTCATTTTCGACTACACGAATGCGAATACTTTATACATATTAACATTAAACATTAAATGCTTTATATGTATAATCTTTTCAACATATAGTTTAAACTTATTTATTCTGCTTCGATTGTGAAACGACTTATTGCAACTTTTACCGAGAATACTGGAAGTGTTCCTGAGTATAAACAGGACACCACACACAGTCGTGGGTTCGACACTCTACCACGGGACCACGTGCTCCAAAAACATATGACGACATAGATTTATGGTCACACCATGCAAAGCACCAACCAAGCCTATCAGACCCACATTCCAAACACGTGCGTGATAGATCCTTTTATGTTAAGTTAGATAGATAGAATCTGTTTAATCTACAAATCCTGTAAGCTATAGAACATCTACCCCTTTGAACAGAAATGACTGTTAATGGTTCCATTGGTCAGGGAATTTATTTTGAAATTATTGGTATGTGCGATGAATGGAAAATTGAAAACGAGGGTTGGTTATTTGTGATAACAAGAGATGGTAAATCATGATAGCAAGAGATGGTAATTCATAGTAATGAAAATTATAATAACGAGAGATGGTAATTCATGCCATGGTAACGAGAGATGGTAATTCATGATAACGAGAGATGATAATTCATGCTAACGAAATTCATGACAACGTTAAATGGTAATTCATGTTAACGAGAGTAAGTAATTTATCACAACAAGAGATGGCAAATCATGATAACGAAATTCATGGTAACGAGAGATGGTAATTCATGATAACGAGAAACAGTAAATCATGATAACGAAATTTCTGATAACGAGAGATGGTCATTCATGCCATGGTAACGAGAGATAATTCATGCTAATGAAATTCATGACAACGTTAAATGGTAATTCATGATAACGAGAAATGGTAATTCATGATAATGAGAAACAGTAAATCATGATAACGAAATTCATGATAACGGGAGATGGTAATTCAATGTAATGAAAGATTGTAATTCATGATAACGAGAAATGGTAATTCATGGTAACGTGAGATGGTAACTCAATGTAACGAGAGATAGTAATTCATGATAACTAAAGATAGTAATTCATGGTAATAAGAGATGGTAATTCATGATAACGAGATAATGGTTAGTCATGGTAACGAGATATGATGAAAAAGGTAACGAGATATGGTAATTAATTGTAACGAGAGATGACAATTTGATGTATCGAGAGATGGTTATTCATGTAAACGAGAAATGGTAATTCATTAAAGATCGTAATTCATGATAACAAAAGTCATGATAACGAGCGATCATTATTCATGATAACGAGAAATGGTCGTTTATGGTAACGAGAGATGGTTATTCATGATAAGAGAGATGGTAATTCATGATAACGAGAGATGGTAATTCATGATAACAAAATTCATGATAATGAGAGATCGTAATTCATTATAACGATATTTATGATAACCAGAGATGGTAATTCATGCCATGGTTACGAGAGATGATAATTCATGAAAACAAGAGAAGGTAATTAATGATACAAGAGGCGTTAATCCATGATAACAAGAGATGGTAATTCATGATAACGAGAGATGGTAATTCATGATAACGAAAGATGGTAATTCATTATAACGATATTTATGATAACCAGAGATGGTAATTCATGCCATGATAACGAGAGATGGTAATTCATGATAACGAGAGAGGGTAATTCATGTTAACAAGAGATGGTAATTCATGATAACAAGAGATGGTAATTCATGATAACGAGAGATGGTAATTCAAGATAACGACATTAATGATAACCCAGAACCCTGGTTCTTATACGTATCCGGTATTAAGCATCGATGCATCTGACCTCGATTTTTGTTAAAGTAATAGTAAAGAGCCAAGGGATGCCGATGTCAGCGCTATTATGGACCGAGAGGATGCGGTTGTGCTTTTGCAATCGTCCATGCAAAATGAACTTTATGAAAGTGATTATAATTATCATGTGTCAGCACTTACTGATGAACAATTGAATCAGTTAAAGACACTATATCGCGGGTTCCCAACGTCAATGTTCATTGGGATGGTCAGACGGGCCTATGGGGAATGTGACGTAAAGCTTGATAGCGTTCGAGTCGATCTGTTCGAACTGGTTAAACGTATACCAGGTTTTCCATATAAAGATGTTGAAATGAAAAAACGTATTAAAACCCGGAAAGGTGATCTTATGGCAGATAAGCTGGGACGTGACATTCACACTCTGATCTCTGCCATCGAAGGTGAAGATCTAAATACAGTCGACTTGAAAGAGCTCATGAGTAAACGGAAATCCACTCGCTCAGTTTCGGTACCGACTGAAGATCCGAATGTTATGAATCACTCAACTCCTGCCAGGCAGAAGATTCCATCCCCGGATCTCGCCATTTTACAAGATTCGGTTTTTACTCTGAATGCAGAAATGCTAAATCTAAAGCAAAAATATTCTGCTAACGAATCGGCTCGCACAGAGCAAATCAATGTCCTTAAGCAAACTGTAATTAGTGTGAAGAATGACTTAGCGGAATTGGGTAATTTTGTGTCAAACAGTTTAGAACAGATTAATATGTGTATTGAAAGGGTTGAGTCGGACAAGCTAACCGGCGTTGTGAGATTAAAGAATGAAATGAAAGTATTAAAAGGCAATGTAAAATCATGTGAAGACAATTTTGAATTATCTATGAATAATTTAAACAGAAAACTAGTTTCTCTCGAAAAGGTGTCAAATAGAAAATCGAGACAAGACATTAAATCGGGTACTCAAACTATAAATGGTTCCAAACCTGGAAATGATATTAACTCAAATGTGTGCCAAAATGAGTCTCACTCGGTTGCTTTTCCACATGATGATAGTGTTACTAAAAGTTCACACAGTAGCGTGCATGCTACTGCCAACTATGACGGCTCGTTTTCTGTCAATCAATCAGCATTACCCACTGGCGATACTAACTCGCCAGATGATGACCCGGACTATCTCACCCTTGAGAACGTCATGTTGCAACGTGACATTTCCCATGCAGCTCTGTCTACGCCTATTCAGCCAGTCGTCTGTCTGGAAACGTCATCAAGAATTGAACAAATCAACGTTGAGACTGCTTCGCAGCATCGTCCCATGCCTATTGTTTCACGTGACGGTAATATTTGTCCAAACATAACTGTTGTTAATGGCTTGTTAAATAGCGGTGATAATGTGAATCGTTTTAACTATACCGCTGATGTCCAGGTAAATAAAAACATGTCGTGTAAAAATGTGAGCAGTGGTGACCATGGCGCTGCTGATAATCCGATGTCACAGGACCGCTTTACGGGCATTGATAGCAACAAGAAGCTGCCGGCGCGTATTTCTGATAGCTATGCTGAGGTTTCTGCTAGGCCGGCTAAATCACAGTACATACCTACTATAACGAATTATAGACATAAACCGGATAGGAAATTTAGTACTTCGCCTAAAATTCAAAATAGGGACATGGAAACGGATGATGTCGACGATGATTTTACGACATATATCAGACATCGGACAAAAAGTTTCTATATTGGGGGCTTCAAGCCGTCGATCACCGAGACAAAGATTGCTGAATTTGTCAGGAAGAGGGGCCTTAAAGTGACTAAGGTTTTCATAACTAGAAACTTGCGATACGGGTCAGCTATTATTAAGCTAAATGTTGAGGATGATGAGTATTCCGCTCTGCTAGATGACCCGAACTTCTGGCCTCCAAGAGTAACATGCAGGCCTTTGGTAACAAGGAATAAATTGAAATATCGCCGTAACCAGCGATCAGAAAGGAATTATGATCCTAGTCAACGCACGTCAAGAGTGTACAGTAATAGTCAGTACACACGATCAGATATTACGGACTATAACCCATATCTGTACCCCGACTCAGAAACTTTTTAATAATTGATAATTTGAACATTTTAACATGGAATGCAACTGGAATCATGTCCAGCTGTACATATTTATGTGATATATTAAATGCCAAGAGCATTGATTTTTGCGGTATCTCTGAGCACTGGCTAAGAGAGATCGATTTACACTTTTTAGATTGTATCGATAGCAAATATAAATGTCATGCTGTATGTGACTATGACTTGCGCGTCCCCGGTGTGTGCAACGTACGTAAGGGTGGGGTAGCTATCTTATGGAATGTTAAACACGCTAGCAGTGTTTCAGTCCTTCAAATAGAGGACGATAGAATAACAGGTGTTCAATTTGAATATTCAAAAAACTGTTTTATGTATATCTTACAAGTTTACTTACCCAGTTGTAACCATTCTTTAAAAAGATTTCAGGAATCGGTAAATAAATTATCAGAACTTCTATATTACTACTCAACCAGGGGTAGAGTTATGTTAATGGGAGATGTAAATGCACATCTCAACTCTTCTAAACAATCCAAGGACATTGGTGACAGAAGTCTATTACTGCTGACATTAATTAATAACCATACGCTAGTATCAGTTAACTCCCTTGACATGTGTACTGGCGCTAGTAACTCATTCGTTTCATATGATGGAACAAAAAGCTCTTTAATAGATCATATTTTTATTTCACAAGAGCAAACTGATCTTATCAATGCTTGTGAAATTATTGATGATAGCTCTGTTAATGTGTCTACACATAGGCCTGTGTTCTGTAGTATGTGTGTTCCACAACTTGAGTTAAACACTAATAGTTTTGATACAGAGCCTAGACTAAAATGGTCAAAAGCGACTCCCGAGGTTCTACTACAGTACACTTTGTCTTTAGATCAAAATGTGGATTTGCTTCATTTATTACAAGGTGATATTGTTGATACGAATGGAATTGATGTTCTATACGAGACACTAGTATCATCGTTAATTAGTTCGTCACATACATATATCCCAAAAGCTAAATTTAGGCATTATTTAAAGCCATACTGGTCAGCAAAATTGACCAATTACCGTCGTAAAGTTGATGATTGTCGTAAAGCCTGGGTCGCAAATGGTAGACCCCATGATACTAATTCAGATACATATATCTCATATAAAAAATCAAAAACAAATTTTCGCAGGGAACATAGACGCGCTATTGAAGAATATTTACTGTTATTAAACCTCGAAGTTGACGAATCCCTTGAACTTGATAGTATGACATTTTGGAAGGTTATAAACAGCCGACGGCAAAAATCGTGTAATTCTGTAGGTAATGAAATGAAATTTGGTGAATGTTTTTGTAGAAATGCAGAACAAATTACAATGCACTGGGGTAATTACTTTAAACAGTTATACACTCCAT
Organism: Panopea generosa; assembly: GCA_029582155.1. Taxonomy (NCBI): domain Eukaryota; kingdom Metazoa; phylum Mollusca; class Bivalvia; order Adapedonta; family Hiatellidae; genus Panopea; species Panopea generosa. The sequence continues at coordinate 5,711,799 of CM055894.1, forward strand.
CTGATCATTTAAACTATGAGCCAAAATTTAAAGCAGACATTGAGAATAAAATGACAAATGTGAATTCTGAGATATTTGTTGATAACTGTTCGACTGTATCAGTAGCTCATGTGTCTTTAGAATCTGTCAATCTGGCATTGCGAAAAGCGAAAACGACCAAAGCCGGAGGAATAGACAAAGTAGTTTATGAACATTTAATATATAGTGGTATAGTTGTCAGAAAATTACTTTCTAAACTATATACTGCTATGTTACAATTATCATATATACCTAGAAGCATGAAAAGGGGTGTAATTATCACATTATTTAAAGGTGGTAACAAACCGAGAAATGACCCCGACAGTTACCGTGCTATTACCTTATCCTCCGTTTTTGTTAGACTGTATGAAAATATACTTCTTAACAAAATTGATACTGATGGTAACTCTTTAAAGTTCAACAGTCTTCAATGCGGTTTTCAAAAAAAATTGGGCTGTGTTATGACATCTTACACTGTAAAGGAATGCATTTGCCTAAGTAAGGAGTTAGACTCTAAGCTGTTTGTATGTTACCTTGATGCACAGAAAGCATTTGATAGGGTTTGGCATGATGGTTTGTTTAGTAAATTGTACGATCTTCAATTAGATATGCAGATTTACAAAGCTTTCGTGAGCCTATACTCAGATTTAGAGAGCTGTGTCAAATTTCAGGGGTTTTATTCAGACTGGTTCCCAGTTCTACAGGGAACCCGACAGGGTGGGGTAACAAGTCTCATGCTCTATTTATTATTCATTGATGGACTAATAAAAGAGCTGCATGATTCAGGCTTAGGTCTATGCTCGTTCGATTTAAATATTTCCAGCCCGACTGTCGCAGATGATATGTGTTTGATCTCCCTTTCGAAGTCCGCTTTAGATCAAATGATGAACATTTGCTACCGATATGCCTGTCACTGGCGTTATGATTATAATGCAAAAAAATGCGCAGTTGTTGTTTTTAATGAAGACTATCGTGATTTTAAAAATATTAAACGCACATGGCGATTAGGTCCCAAACATGTAGCTGAGTGTGACCAATACACTCATTTGGGAATTACTTTTCATAAATATTATGATACAGAGTTGGCCATAAACGAAGCCGCAAATAAACTAAGAAGAGCATTTTTTGGCGTTGTATGTAGTGTAGTCCATGAGCAAGGCTTACATCCCTTAACGTCATATAATATTTATAAATCTGTTGTTCTTCCAAAGGCTCTTTATGGTTGCGAATTATGGAATTACATGAATGGCGCACAGTTATTAGATATGGAACGCTGTCATCGAATGTGCATTAAATTTTTGCAAGGCATTTCTACAAATACGCGGACTCACGTTTCTTTATGCATGGTAGGCAGTAGGTCTATAGAATCAGAGATAGATTACCGTAAACTGACATTTTTTGGTCAACTGTGTAATCTCCAGGGTCATTTTCTTGCAAAGAATATATTCCTTAATAGACTTGTCCTATATAACGATGCGCCATATCGTAAAAGTGGATTCATTCCTGATATTTATAGGGTATTGGCAAAATATCTTCTTCAACATACATTCGATGATTTCTTAAAGGATGGAAGTTTCCCATCAAAATACTGTTGGAAAACTATAATTAAACATTCTATCCGCGTATACGAAAATAATGTTCGTCAAATAGCCATGCTAGAAGATCCTCAACTTACTGAATACATTGCCGCTACTGATGTGTTTTCTCCGTCAGCACTGTGGATGTTGAGTAAAAGATATCCATTGCTTTTGGGTGAATGTCAGAGTACCATGAAGCTATTAAGTATGTTGTACTCTCGTAATTCTTATTATCAGAATTGTTTTAAGTGCGGTGCAGTTGTGAACTCGCCAGCAATACACATTGTATTTGAATGTATAACCAATGAAGATTTGCGCGAGGCACTGTGGAAGGTAATTTACACACAGTTTGGGTCGATTGTTTTTAACAACTTTATCAATCTTAACATGAAAAGCCAAATAACTCATCTATGCGCTGGCCTACGTCAATTTCTAATCTGTGACGAATTACAAGTAACATGTTTAAAGATTATTGTAAGGTATTTTCATCGCATGATGGATTGAATGACGAGTCCTTGCTATTCTTTAAGATCGTTTGTATTACCATTTTCTCCTCATACGTTTCGTTATTCCGTTTTGTCTTCTGTTTTTTTCCCCATTTGAGGCCTTTCCTCTGGTAATATTAACATGCTTTTGATTAATGCACGCGCATGTGTGTATGTGCGTGCGTGTGTTCGGGCGAGAAAATGTGTGTTGCTTTATTGATATATTGTATTGTATTGTAATGTAATGTATATATTGGTTTGTATAATTGTATGTTGCTTTTTCATTTTCTCATGTGTTTTTTTGTAACTCTTCAGTATTGGAGGTTAATAAAGATTATATATATGATTTACAAATAAAATCAAGTTATAAACAAAACACTGTTATAGTAAAAACAGCACGCCGGTCACACCACTGAACTCTTGTTTATTTAAAAAAATCATAGAACTATAATGTAAAATTGACGAAAAATGAAAATAATAAGTCTTACCTTTTATTATCTATGTTCTTTTTTTTTTAATGCAAATTCAGAACTTTTTTTCTCCAAAAATGTAAACTACAACACAAAAATGATTAAGGAATTAAAGATAAGTCCTTGCGATAAATAAACCCACATTTTTCAACACTTCTCATAGCCGAATATATTCAATTAAACACACTTTCACTTCGCCCAAAATATAAATGGTCCGGTCCAAATTCCTTTTATCCGATAGTGCACTTACTTGAATGGATATTTGTAGGGATTATAATAGTTTTGCTTGTTCGGTTTTGTATTAAATCACGCAATCTTAAAACCGCCTAAGGGGTCGTCGTTAGTCAATACAATTGTACAGAGTTATTGCGTTTATGCGACTAGTTTGACGTAAAGAGAGCAAACTGCAGATATTATATTACATGTAGAATAGCAAGTTTTTTTCTCCATGCTTAATATTTCGACTTTCCAAACGGATAGATCATTACTGAAATGGAGTAAATGTGAAAATATTTAAATAAACAATGAATGTCAAAAAGGTAAGCTTTTTTTTCATCACTCTTTTAATTGTTAGTTGATTAATTGTTTTCGCACAAACACGTGCATGGCCTGTCCATTATGCTGTATTTGTAAAGTTTGATATATCATATAATGTATACTTTTGATCAAATAAATTGACGATATTTTATTCTTTAAGTTTATTCAAACGGTGTGTACATGTACATATAACTGTTTACAATGTTTTTTAAGAAATGTTTGCAGTGACTTTTAAGTAAATGTTTTCAGTTAATTTTAAGAATAGTGTTTGCAATGACTTTTAAGTAAGTGTGTGCAGTGACTTTTAAGTTAGAGTTTTCAATGACTTTTAAGTAAGTGTTTGTATTGATTTTTAACTAAGTATTTGCAGTGACCGTTAAGAAAGATGTTTTTAGTGACTTTTAAGTAATTGTTTGCAGTGTCTTTTAAGTAATTGTTTACATTGACTTTTAAGAAAGTTTTTGTAGTGATTTTTAAGAAAGTGTTTGCAATGACTTTTAAGTAAGGGTTTGTAGTGATTTTTAAGAAAATGTTTGCAGTGACTTTTAAGTAAGTGTTTGCAGTGACTTTTAAGAAAGTGTTTGCAGTGACTTTTAAGTAAGTGTTTGCAGTGACTTTTAAGTAAGGGTTTGTAGTAATTTTTAAGAAATGTTTGCAGTGACTTTAAAGTAAGTGTTGGCAGTGACTTTTAAGAAAGTGTTTGCAGTGACTTTAAGCAAGTGTTTGCAGTGACTTTAAGCAAGTGTTTGCAGTGAAATCGCAATACATGCCTGGATCTGTAAATGAAATACGTATAAACTACGACCGTATATTACAACCCTTCTTTTTAACGGGTCTCCCTATTTACTAACGGAAGCGCCAATACCGACAAGAACTAAGCTATTTAAGTATTTAAGTCACTTGTCTTTGCATATTTCACTTCAGATGCATAAGTTATTTTGTATTGGATATTCTTACCGACAAAAAAAACTGTCCTGCGCTTTAACCAGTATGGTTATAAAATGTGTGAATTAAACATGTTTATCTGTTATGATTATGTTGTGTATCTACCTTGTTTATAAAACACCGTACAAGCACATATTAAATATTAATTATAATTTATTAGTTTTGCGTGTTTTTTTACGGGAAAAATCGTACCGATAAAAAACCCATGTTCGGCACAACTACCGTCAAGAAAAGCACACGTGTGTGGGCATACATATCCATGAGTCTAAAGGTGGTAGTTAGTTGGTAGTTAAGGATTCCAATCACCAACTACCGACCAGTTGCCAATTAGGCATTCGGATGTTTTATTATTTAAACAAAACCATTTAAACAGTTTATAATAATAAAGAACACGCCAGCGTCGGGTTGGTTCTTCAATGTTACTAATTAACTCACCAGACGGCGATTCAAAATGTTCAGTTAGGGATTCACCGCGAATCGCAAATTACAAACCAGTTGCCAGTTGGGGATTCGAATTTTTTTTCAAATCTATTTTTTTTCTAAAAAAAAACAACAACAACAAATCAATTTTATATAATAACAGTATATAACAATAAATAAACACCATTCCCGCGTTGTTCCTGCAATACCATGAGTATACTCACCAGACGGCGTTTCAAAACGGTCCAGTTTGGGGATTTATCGCGATTCGCCAACTTCCAACCAGCTGCCAGCTGGGGATTCAGATTTATACTAATATACAAACATTTTTATTGATTAAATTTTTGATATATCTAAACATATAAACACGAGTAAAATATG
>CM055894.1:5717131-5874631 GCA_029582155.1 Panopea generosa
AAGTTAAATATATGCACAATACAAACACTGTTACCTGTCCGATCAAGTTAAGTATGTGCTCGATACATACGCTGGTACCAGCCCGATCATGTTAAATATATGCACAATACAAACACTGTTACCTGTCCGATCAAGTTAAGTATATGCTCGATACATACGCTGGTACCAGCCTGATCATGACAAGTTTATACACGATGTAAACGCCGGTACCTGCCCGATCATGACAAGTATATGCACGACACATACGCCGGTACCTGCCCGATCAAGTCAAGTATATGCACAACACATACGTTGGTACCAGCCCGATCAAGTTAAGTATATGCACGACACATACGTTGGTACCAGCCCGATCAAGTTAAGTATATGCACGACACATACGTTGGTACATGTACCAGCCCGATCAAGTTAAGTATATGCACGATAAATACGCTGGTACCTGCCCGATCAAGTAAAGTATATACACGATACAATCATTGTTACCTGTCCGATCATGACAAGTATTTACACGGTACATACGCCGGTACCTGCCCGATCAAGATAAGTTTATGCACGACACATGCGTTGGTACCAGCCGATCAAGTTAAGTATATGCACGATAAATACGCTGGTACCAGCCGATCAAGTTAAGTATATGCACGATAAATACGCTGGTACCAGCCGATCAAGTTAAGTATATGCACGATAAATACGCTGGTACCTGCCCGATCAAGTTAAGTATATGCACGATAAATACGCTGGTACCAGCCCAATCAAGTTAAGTGTATACACGATAAATACGCTGGTACCAGCCCAATCAAGTTAAGAGTATAATCAACATGCCAACTGCAATAGCAGTAACACATCTAACTATATAACCATTTCATCTTTTGTTTAATCCATGATATTTTGCAGTTCTGTCAATATATTATCTCTGCAAGTCACCGACTACGTCCCCCATATATTTAGAGATGCGAGATTCTCGGCCATTCATCACAGAGAATATGGCCAGGAGGAGAAACGAACTCGGGATCCCTGGATTAACAACCACTCGCGTTACCAACACAGCTAGCTGGGCCCAGCCGATTCAATAAGAGTGTTTATATAATTACAATGGTAAACTTACGTCATACTAAAGAAAAGAACAAAGAAAATAATAAAATAGCACATACTTGAAAAAGCCAGTTGCCATTAACTGCACTCGATCAAAATATGCTTTTGAAATCTGAAAAAAAACCATAATTACTGTTAATCTTTCAGACAATTAAATCTTTCGGACAAATCACTGAATAATAAAAAAATAAGTGATTCATGAATGATTTGAAGAACACTGAGGTATACAAAGATGCAAATATGTTCAAAAATTTGTTTACTACAAACTAGACTGTTGGACTAACACCAATTCAGCGACAACCAAGGTAACATTCCAATGTCTACCGTGAGACCATTCATAATATTGCAGATTCTTACATAAAACTACAGACAAACGGACCAGTGAGCGTTATTGGTCCGAAATTATCATACGGATACAAATAATTATATAATAAGAATACGTTTTGTTATCTTCGAAAACGAAGTGAATGCTACACTTAAGTCCTCCTTAATCATGTTTGTTTGCTAGATTTATTATTTTTCATATGGCTAGGTAGGTAGCTAAATATTTTGCCAGCTTATGATTATTAGTGTCATTTTGAATCATATATGACCATAAATCATAAAATAAATAAATGCCTTGAAAGGCAATAAAAAGTTTGTTGGCTGTAACATGAATGGGCAGGTAGGAATATGGTTGAAATACGGTTTACAATTTTAACCACAGCCTTACAGAGTGTTTTACAGTGTAGTCATATTACCAAATTTGTAAAGAAAACATCCGTTGAGATGGACATTTTTTATAATATAATACGTGGATATTTTACTGTATTTTCCTTTTGAAAACTCTCTCACACACACACACACACACACACACACACACACACACACATACAACACACACACACACACACACACACACACACACACACACACACACACATTTAAGAATATGTAATTAAAAAGTTTATAATTACCAATTCTTCCCAAGATGCTTCAGGATTCTCTTTCTCTATAGGCACCAAGCGCTGTTTAAGGATTGAACATGCATCCTAATAAATAAAAAAAGGTAAATAGTTTGTGGAAAGTTTTGCCAATGTGCTTCTCCAGACGACATCACAGGTTCCGTTTGACCTGTTTGCCTAACCACATCACTAGCGGATTTTTTATATCGCGGAGTGGTTAGAAGGCACTGGATATTTTAATAGAAATATACTCATAAATTGTCCCAGACTTCACATTTCCTTGCAATAGATATATATATATTTCTAAATAGTATATATAGTTCATGAATTTTAACAAACATATAAACTTCGACCCGAATTATTTTCGTACCAGAAATACTTGTTGATTAAGACAAGATTTTTTCATAAAAGAGGAGGCAATATCTCTTGGATTCACTAAATTACTTAAATAAGAACAAATTGAGTATTTGAATGCCATTTCAGAGGATAAAGACTTAATTGCAGTACTCATTGCTTGTTTCTAATGAAAACAAATCCAATGGTTCATGCGTTGGTACACAGATCAGTGTGTAATCGCCACCTAGTGGTAACACTGTAGGTTTTGCTACTTACCAATCCAATCGGTCACCTCGGTGTTGTCTCTTCTGTCGTATATTTGCATTTCACTAAATTACGACAATGTTTATTCTGCCCGGTATTCATTCTTTATATATTATTGCTACGTCTTCAGTCGGAGACATGTACTAGTTTTGCTGATAAAGGTACTATAATTTTCTTTGCGAAAATGTCCTATATGATAATATAATTTGAACAATGCAATAAACAGTGTAAGGTATACATACATGTATAAGACGATAGTTAGCAATTATGGTCGGATCTATGCCAGAGATATGTACATTGTTACCTAGCATCCAAATTGAAAAATAAAAATAGAAATTATTGGTTAGAGTTACTGTGCGGAAATAATTGTTGAAATGTGAAAACTGACATGAAATCTTATTTTGAAATTTGAAAAGAATGAGACAAAATGTGCTAATGTTGTTATTGAACGGACGTTGCACGTCTGCCTATCCGCCAGATGTACAACCTGTGCGAGGATATGAATGGCCGTAAGTAAAACTCCCTCACCAGAACTGCCGGTCCATACAGATCAGTACCGAAACTTGCTGCTGTAAAAGTTGCATTTGGTATAGTGTGTGTCCCAGTCTCATTTGTGTATATCTTCGCCACTGGTATGCCAAGAGCCCTCGATACGATCTGCGATTGGAGATACATGTGAATGGTGAGTCATGTATGTGTGTGACCATTACACTTTTATATGTAAACCTTTAAAACTCGTACATACCGTAAGTAACACGATTACTGTCTTTAACTGTTTTTTATTGATAAATTTAAAACGAATTACATTTGGAGTGTTTTATTTATGTATGTTATGGTATCAAATGTCTTATAATGTATTTTTCAACCATCTGTTATGAAGGTCACGTTAGTGTCTGCTCGAAACCGTATTTCAAATTATATTATCCTACATAAGATACATAGATGCCCAACCCTGTCACATTATACCAACAACCGGTCCAAAACTTCATTCAAACTGGTGAACGCTTTTAGCATGGAACGTTAGGTTTTTGCTATGACATGACCTGGGCTCGAACCTACAACAGGGTTTTTATTCAAAAATCATTTTCCATAACTTATATATACATGTAATGTTTGCTAAAAAGACAACATTATTTGATATTGAGCAACTTCATTTCCTGTTTTATACCTGAATCATCTTTGTATTTAAGCCTTGTCCCATCTCCACACCTCCGTGTGTTACCAGGACTGTACCATCTTTATAAATGTTTACCAAAGCGCTTGCCTGAAGTTAAATCATACACAACATGTATAATTAATATGTGATATAGTCTCAAGATCTCATTAACACTGTAGCAACCAAATAATGACAATACAACCCGTTTAAAGTCATTTCATCATCTGGTGAACCGTTGTATATTATTATACAGTCACAAAGACGTTGACGCTAGTTCTAAAATACATTTTATATCGGTCAAATTATTATTTTGTTCTAATATCGTATGCTTTAAATATAAAAAAACAATGTTTGGTCCGTCGTCTAATGCGTATTTGAAAATAATGCGAACAATTTCTTCAACACAGTAGAACTTCAATAGCTCGAGCCGTACGGGACAGGACAAAATAATTCGGGTTGTTCGAACCAAACATTGTTCAACATCATATCATACATATATACATCGAAATAGGAATACAGCTGAAACCAGATAAATGGTTCGACCTATATATGGTGTTCCAGCCACCCGCGTTCGAGCCAACAAAGTTTTACTGTATGCTATTTTTAAAGTCACACACTGCTTGTTATTAATCTATTATTGACTGACCAATCAATATGCTCAAATATCATTTCTATGTAACGGAGACAAGAGGAAGCGCTGGTGGGTTTCGGTAGTTCTGTCATCTAAGATATGCGTCTGCTGTTGATAATATAGATTCTTATTCTTTTTACAAAACGTCGTTTGTATAAATTAGAAAATAAATAAACTTCAGAGTCCTACCTGATACAGAAAATCCGGACCTATTCCAACACCATATTTATCTGTTGTCATGGCAATACCGCGCTTTTTCCATCTGTTTTCACTTAAATACATTTGATGGCTTTATTAGCTGTGTGTGCAACGTTGTAGTAAAATGTGAATTTTTTGTTCTTTGTACGTGGTTAAATTCATAGAGATGTTTTACTGATATATGGCTATCATTGTTAAATTAAATTTAAAACCGGCTAACAGTACTAACTCTATTGGCACATTGTTATTGCTATGTAGATAGTAATTTTCAGATAAATAACAAATGGTGAATATTTAATTCAATATTATAATTTCTATTTAGTGTATTACAAATTAAAAGTTAAACAATCGTTAAATGGTATCATATGAAGACCAAATGTTCTTATGTTTGAGTTTAATTTTCAACAAGAAATGTCACCGGTAAGTGTCACATACTCTCAAATGGTCTGTGAAAATAACGATATATTTTATAATAGGTAGGGATTTAAATGTATCCATTAATATCAAGAGTATTGGATTAACGTTTCAAACTTAACACGCAATTTCATGTTTTTCACCTTACAGTGTGAACCTCACCTTTGTGTAACCGTAACCTTGGCATCTAATGTAAAGGTCTTGGTATTTCTACAGATAAATGCAGGTGACACATCATCATGACATGTTGATCACATGTGTCAAGATATTTTAAGATACCTCCATGTAAGACAAAGTAACATACCAGACATGAAATTTCAAACAAAATGAAAGTGAGACGTAAATTTGCAGGTCTTACACGTGACACTTCGACATCTCATATTGGTCAATTGAGCTTAGTGATTTTAAAATCCATCCATGTAGGACACAGTTACAGACAGGGCTTTAAATCTTTAAAAGACTCAGTGTTGTCAAACAAACTCAAAGTGTGACTTTGACCGTTAAGGTCCTTGTCTGGGTCTTACGAGCAACATGTCGTCATGTCATCTTGATCAATTGAGCCAAGTTAAATCTCTCCATATCAGAAATCCATCCATGACCTTTGAGGTACGGGTGTGGGTATTTCGCGCCACATGTCGTCGTGTCATGCTGATGAATTGAGCCAAGTGTTTTTACACTTATACATAGGTGACAAACAAAGTTACAAACCGGACACGAAATCACAGACTGAAAGTTGCGACCTTGACCTTTGAAGTGGGAGGCTGGGTGTTATGCGCGGCACGTCGTCATGTTATGCTGATCATTTGTTGATCATTTGTAGGAAGTAATTACAAAATCCATCAATGCATGACAGGGTTACAAGCCGGACAAGAATTATTGGACCGAATGACGGACGGACGGACACTGCGATTAATATATGCCACCCAAAATATTGTGTGAGTATAAAAATACAAAAAGCACGGTTCAAAGAATCTCCAGGTGAGCAAACTTCCATCACTGAGATATTTTTTGCTTTCTAAATTTTGTTAAGTTAAGAACAATTTTATACTTAATTGTTCCGAATAAAATGCACATGGCATAAATACAATAGGTGCAGCTATTGTTATTCACATTAACACTATATTATTACTAACCTGTTGTATTGGTTTACTTCGGCAAGACGCTTTGTGTAATTGCTTTTTTCTTTACACTGCTTCCACAGTTCTTTAACAGTACAATTAACCAGCTTATCACCAACGGGTGTGGTGTCACCTTCCTTGTACAGGTTCCTCTCTCTTACCTGCAATGGACAAAATTTAATATTAGACTTTAAATTGTATGACGACATGAGCCAGAGCATGGCAACCATGCTGAAACTTTACCATTATTGTCGTTTATTTTAGTATGATTATAACACATAAACTTGATATTTGTATATGTATTGTTACGCACTTATTGATAAAAACTTTGGAAAGTATACTAATATAAAGTTCATCGAGATATTTTGCTTTTGGAGATGTGCAAGTGAATTTAAATCGCCACTTCTTTGTCATCCTTTGTTTTGAAAAAGACACTCTAAGATGATCTGTTCCATGATAATAAAAATAAAATTAATCAAATCCTCTTTAATAGAAAATTCGCTTTTAATGATTTTTCCATGTATCTATCTATCTGATGATTTATAAGGAAAGTGATTTGTAACAACATACTAAATATTATTTGTAGTAAATAACAATTAGAACAACTAAAAAATAAATAGTTTTTTTATCATATTAATTAACAATTATTTTGAAAACAGTTTAGTCACACATACATGTGGAAAGGCAAAAATAACTTTCAAAATGTAATATAATCGATAAGTTGTATTACAAAAGTACTTAATCACTGAGCAGATTAAAAAGTATCATTTAAGGTATAGAACGCGACCAAGAAAAGAAAATAGCGACTTCGGGAGTATCAAATAGTCTCTTTGCTAAATAATCAGACACTGATAAAATAAAATCAGACACTGTTCATGCAGATAGTACCGAATATTTATATTTTATATACGAGAATTTTAGATGAGTAACAAGATTCCGAAAAAAATAACAAAGAGATAAACTACACGAAAACGTTTGTAAGTTAGTAACTGCAAATGACAAGTGAGAATCAATGATATTTGATGAAAAAAGGATACGTTTGAAATATATAACACAGAGTAACCAGCAACGAAAATAGACACTTTAGATCGACAATAGTTATCCACTTCCATATATGTTTTAAATAAACTACAATTAAAATATTCATAGATTGTGTAACTGCGTTTGCTACCAGGCATTGTAAAACTATGAATGTAAATGCGATAGCAGGTCAGACAAAATGTATCTATATGAGTCTTAAAGCATTTAAATATATTCATGTTGCAAATGATTTCATGGTACATATAATAATAAGAAAACAAACCTCCTCCTGTGTTTTGCCCAAGACGCAGGCAGTTTTAAAGATCACCTCCTCCATTAGGAGCATACCCTGTGGTGTCCCGGTCGAGCGAAATGACGTGTTTGGAGGCGTGTTGGTTTTACAGACATACCCAGTACCGTTGACAGCAGGGATTTTATAACCACTGTCAAAACGCTCCATACTTGTCTCCATGCACTATAAAATTAAGATTGATTGATTGGTTGAATATTTAGCGTCATTTTATGCCATTGATGGCTAACAGACGACCAGTTAACCTAAACACTGTTTCCTGGGATCCTGAAGTGTTTACTAATACTCGAGCACACTCCTCCTCAAGTAACTGAAAACTTTCCCAATTGAATCAGCGGTGAGAGACGAATGCTAATGAGACGCAATGTCGTCTATCAATCTTCACGGAGATTGTAGCCGGACAGAGATTCGATCTCACGATCCCTGGATTAATAGTCAGACGCGCTTACGACTGACCTAATCGTGCTTTGCTATCAAATTAAGAGTTGTACATGTGAATAATTAATGATTTATTTACCTTTAATAAGAGTAATAACTTATAAAAGTATTAGACACACACATACACGCGTACACACACAAGCATGTATACATGTGTACAAGTACGGTTATGATTAAGTATTTCAGCTCCAATGGTGTAACTGTTGAACGGCCAGCAGATGTATTTATTTTGAATGACACACATCAATAGCGAGACACACCCTAGTTTGGATTTGAGTCGTGTAGTCGTTCAAGTATTATTGACTCGTTTTCCACAATGTACTATTTATCGTTATAGCCTCTGATTATTGGAGAAATAAAATTTTCATTTTTTTTTATTTCTATCATAATAAATAATGGACCGACCCATCATTCTTCCGAATCTACCTTGCAATAATTATTACTTTGACTTGTCTATAACGACCAAGAAGACTGTGAGACATTACCACATACGAGTTGTCCTGACTATATCCACCTTTGTTATACAGGTTCATCTCAAGGGCCTTTATACTTCCGTCGTTCATGATTCCAACCTGTTTAAAATAGTGACAATTACCTAACAAATTGACAGTTGAGTTGGTAATTCGTATACAGCAAACATTCATGGCATAAATCGGGATTTAAGTATTGATATTAACTGTATGTAGATTCATAATTGTTCTCAATACGTCATTGAGATAGACGATTAGTGGTTTCTTGAACACGATTACACTGTCCGTATTATAAATAATCCGCTTGAACAGACTCAACAAACTTTTCTACCGTGAATGCGTCATGCATCTCCAAGGAATCATTTTATCAGATGTCTGACTATTACAACATCCAGACGTGATATGTAACGTCCGTAAAAAATTCGCCCTATACATTGACTCAATGTTATGTTTATTTCTAAATCCTAGTAATACGGGACCCTTTGTGTATTGCTTCAGAATAGAATAACTCTAACCCCTACGCTAGGAGGGCGTGAGGGGTGTTACCTGTTTAACAGCTACTCATCAAAAAGATCAATAAAATCATGTCAATTAATGTCTCATATTGGGTACTTTCTAAGCTTACAGAGAACCTCTTCCTTAAATATTAATATTCTAACAGTAGAAGAAATAGTCTTTATAAAACTGATGTGTCATAACCTTGTAATTCCCAATATACGGATGCCGTTTGCCTGTAATTGCCATGTCAACTTCTCTCGGTAGGACACATCTTACTGGTCGTTTAATTCTGCAGAAACAAATGTAATCATTTACGATTTTGATTTCAGTTTGCTGCACTTTATTTCCGGATATTTGTATTGTTATAACCATTAACATCAGGACTTCACAGAGCTCAGATATATTCCTCTATCTGTCTGTATGTCTGCATCATTGACACCACAGTACCACATGGTCTCTGGAGCCACAGCAAACAAAACATAGTCTGTAGAACGGACCAAAACAAAGCATAGTCTGTAGAACGGACCCAAACAAAACATAGTCTGTAGAACGGACCCAAGCAAAACATAGTCTGTAGAACGAACTAAAACAAAACATAGTCTGTAGAATGAATCAATACAAAACATAGTCTACAGAACGGACCCAAACAAAACATAGTCTGTAGAACGGACCCAAACAAAACATAGTCTGTAGAACGGACCCTAACAAAACATAGTCTGTAGAACGGACCCTAACAAAACATAGTCTGTAGAACGGACCCAAACAAAATATAGTCTGTAGAACGGACCCTAACAAAACATAGTCTGTAGAACGGACCCAAACAAAATATAGTCTGTAGAACGGACCCAAACAAAATATAGTCTGTAGAACGGACCCAAACAAAACATAGTCTGTAGAACGGACCCTAACAAAACATAGTCTGTAGAACGGACCCAAACAAAATATAGTCTGTAGAACGGACCCAAACAAAACATAGTCTGTAGAACGGACCCAAGCAAAACATAGTCTGTAGAACGGACTAAAACAAAACATAGTCTGTAGAATGAATCAATACAAAACATAGTCTACAGAACGGACCCAAACAAAACATAGTCTGTAGAACGGACCCAAACAAAACATAGTCTGTTGAACGGACCCTAACAAAACATAGTCTGTAGAACGGACCAAAACAAAACATAGTCTGTAGAACGGACCCAAACAAAACATAGTCTGTAGAACGGATCCAAACAAGATATAGTCTGTAGAACGGACCCTAACAAAACATAGTCTGTAGAACGGACCCTAACAAAACATAGTCTGTAGAACGGACCCTAACAAAACATAGTCTGTAGAACGGATCCAAACAAGATAAAGTCTGTAGAACGGACCCTAACAAAACATAGTCTGTAGAACGGACCCTAACAAAACATAGTCTGTAGAACGGACCCAAACAAAACATAGTCTGTAGAACGGACCCAAACAAAACATAGTCTGTAGAACGGATCCAAACAAGATATAGTCTGTAGAACGGACCCAAACAAAACATAGTCTGTAGAACGGACCCAAGCAAAACATAGTCTGTAGAACGGACCCAAACAAAACATAGTCTGTAGAACGGACCCAAACAAAACATAGTCTGTAGAACGGATCCAAACAAGATATAGTCTGTAGAACGGACCCAAACAAAACATAGTCTGTAGAACGATCCCAAAATATTGCACAAGTACATATACTAGTATTACTTCGATTGTATGACATATGTACATTGATATAATAGCTCTTTGACATTCGGAAAACAATGCTGATGAGTTTAAGGCGAAGAGACGATTATAGACGTCAATACTGTGATTAAAAGTCTTACTTATGTGCAGCTATGGCTACCGGACCAGTGACCATCATGTTTCGTATCTCCTTACCTCCAAATCCACCACCTACATAAATATAAATCATTGATGCTCTTTGTTTTGTTACTACTCAAAAGGAATATATTTAAAATACATGTAATAGATATCATTTTAATTTTCAACACATTTTATGTTATATATGGCATATCTAGTTTAATTAGTAGATGAAGAAATCAGAATAAATCCGAGGCTCACTAAAACCATCGACCTCAGCAAGTATCTGGCAAACTTTTCATTTTAGACATCATTTACAAATCATAATTGAAGTTAAAAGGTTATAACTTTAATTTATGAAGCAGTTTCAGGGTAGATAATGGTTGAATGATTTTAGATAACACAAAAGGCACGCTGTCAAGACGATCAACTTAATGTAACAAAAGTAGTAAATCATGAATGTTAAATGTAGAAAGATGTCACAAACCTAGTCTCCGGACCTTGACGGTTACTTTGTTTTGCGGTATATTTAATGCCTCACAGATATGAACCTATAAAGTATGACACTGGTTAGTATGAATAAGACTAATACAGTGTTAGCCTGATCAATTAAATATAAAACACATTCAATGTAACAGAGATAGAATGAAAACATTGATATCTGTTTTTTACAACCATTCAGTTTGTCAATAGCTTTTTTTTATTATTTACAAGTAAACGTATTTAGAAACTGTTTTAAAAGAAATCTCAAGCAGGGCAGTAGTTTAGTGGATACAGTACAGTCCGCTCACTACAAAGGTTGTGGGTTTGATTCCCAGCTCGACCAAATACCTCTCACAAACCAACTGGTCCTATCAAGGAAGCGGAATCGAGTGCGGTTCCTTTAAGCTCTGAAGGTCTTTTCATCGCAATCAATCTAAATTAAATTAATATCAGCTAAATTTTAAAAAAATGAATAAATAACATACACCAGTCCTAATGCATACCTGGTTAAACATGGCATACTGTGTTGTACAATAAATGTCCAGTTCGTTAAATTCTATTTTTGGTATAGCAATGGCCGCCTGAGGTTCCATGTAGAAATGTTCCTGGTAGCCACAAGCATACTCGCCTGATCCGACAAACGTATAGTATAATAATGATCAATCATGCAGAGCAAATAGTACGAGTATACATGCATATTCAAACTTATCTTCTATAATACTGGTAATTCAAACGAATTATTTTTTAAAAGTAACACTGATTTATCAATTATACCACTTCAAGGCAAATTTAAAGACTATAAACTTGTTAACGTATCATTTTACAAATCGGATTATGTCAAAACTTTATTTGATTATGTATTATCGTTTGCTTTAACAACAGCTTGAAACAGTAAACAGTAAACGAGACATTAGTTATACAGTTACAAAAACACAAACATTTAAATCAAACAAACTTAACAATTCTGGAAACAGTTCTAGAAACAATTCAAACTACCTGTAAGGACTTGATCACATTCATTGAATGTCTCTTCTACATTTCCATCGACGATTTTAACAGGTGCCCCATGAAAAGACTTAGATTCAATTGCGTCCTACAAATTAAAACCATTAGTCTTTACATATATTAAAGCAATTAAAACGGAACGTATGTAGTAATACACGAATACATACATCATCAGTTGCTTTACAGTCATCTGTGTGACTACATGTACTATTTGCGATATTACGCCAATGTAATCATTGTAGCATTTTAAAGAAGTACACAGCAAATACGTATGAAATGAACATTTATTAAAACAGATAAATGGGTTATATATACATGCACACTGTCTCTGAAACGTGCATTGAATGCTCCCGCCACCACAAGGCGCGGCCGAGTTGTCGAAGGTGCTGTCGTTTTACGCCCACTCACATCCCATTGCTGAGGTTGTGGGTTCAAGCCCAGCTTGATCCAAAAAAAATATGTGAGAAAAAAAAAATGCCAGTTACTTGAGGAATGACGATGACTGTAAACGTGCATTGAATGTCCCGACTCCCCGGCGCGGCCGAGTTGTCGAAGGTGCTGTCGTTTTATGCCCACTCACATCTCATTGCTGAGGTTGTGGGTTCATGCAATCCAAAGCTTGATCAAAAACTTCATGTGAATTCCAGTTACTTGAGGAATGACGATGGCTGTCTTCGTCTACCAATACAACTGGATATGTCATGAACAACCCACCAGGGGTCGAATATGGCGTTAATCCCCCTCCCTTATCATAAACATGTACCGATTCATATTCCAACATGCTTCGCAACCTAGCTATATATTTGCCAAGCTTTGAAAAAAGGACACAATGGCACGTTACATATTCCATCTATGTATGTTACTAATATTTCAATGAAGAGTTGATATACTTGCATAACATCATCTCGTAGTTCACATAATATAACCACATTTCAGCACTATTGTTTATACTGGATTCATGTCCCTGCCTGTAATTAATATATAAAATTTCAAAAAAGATACGTTACTTATTATTCGACATCATTCGGTTATTAACGTAATTATTTACAATCACAAATAACGTCATACCTCAATTGTTAATACTGGCTTCAGGTCTTCGTATTCAACTTTAACACGATACGAGGCCGCCCGTGCTATCTCCCGCGTCTCAGCTAGTACTCCACCGATAGGCTGACCGATACCGATTACCTAAACCATAATAATTAAAAAAAAAGAAAGATAATTTCTATTATTATATGTCCAATAGGACACGTAGAAGTCAAAAGACACAACCACTACACAAGCCATGGCAATTAATACATAGTAAAATGTACAGTATATAGATACAGAATACCTGGCAGCAGGAGTCACAGCACTGGGAAGGTCAGTAGTAAATCCGACACTGGGAATCTTATAATTTTTTAACAAGTCCATCAAACTTCGCTCTCCCCCCGTCAATATAAAATAAATGGGACTGTATACAAGTCTAGCCCTGCCTGATTACCCAGTTACATAAAAAATTTGTGACATACAGAGTTCTCAAATAAAAAAACATGAACAGAAGTAATGTTATGCGCAGGTGCTTCCGATGACTTTGCAGAATTAAGGGTACATAAAAAGCAGTCCAACATTCTCGTTCGATTAAGACTGAGAGAGAGAAAGAGAGAGAGAGAGAGAGAGAGAGAGAGAGAGAGAGAGAGAGGGGAGGGGGGGTGAAGAATGAGAGAAAGAGGATATGGCGTTAAGCGTCGCTTTCAACAATTGCACAGTCACATCGCGACAGTGTTTACTGGAAACAGCTAATAGGCAATTGAGGACAAGATGAAGAGAACCAGAGGGGCACGTGGGGATATATATATAATAACACTGTTAAGTAAATAAAATACACAATTAATACATTTTCTAACCGTTTCAGAAGCAAGTATTTCCTCGTCATAGTTTGCTCCCCATAAGTTTTTACCAGGAATATCTCGATGGTCGACAAAGCTGTGCACACCATGAAGCTTGAGTGCTTCGCTCGGATCAACGCTTAGAATACGAGCATGTGAGCGTGTACTTAACACCAGGCACATGGCGACTTCACCTGTCAGTAAGGACGGTAATGTTCAATATTATTTTATTGCAAATGTCTGTACATATACTAATAAATATATTTATACAATTACGATTAACAAATGCAAATGGTTTGTACTACTACTTATTGCTAAAACATTAGTTATATAGGGTACCTAGTTATTAATTTAATTCACGTGCTTGTGTTGCTACTGCAACACTTACTAAGGAGTTGATTGAATGTTAAATATGTTTCACATTTAAAATTAAATACTTATTGTATCTTTTGAGTTAAATATCGTGTAGATCTATTAATGATCGTTTCCCAAACACTATGAGCTGAAGAAGACATGCTAAAGTAATATATTTATATTTCCAATATGTTCATGTTGAAACACATCGAATAAAATGATCCTACGTGAGAACAGCTGGAAATTAAAAAAAATGAAAACTCATAAGGACCAATTATACAAGCGGCATGTACCCCAGAACAGCAAGGGTAGTATTTCAACAATGAAAGGATTCCTTTTTATTCCAAATGACCTTGGGTGTGTTCAGTTCGACAAACGTTAGCTAAAGTATTTCCCTGGCTCTGTCTCAAATTAGCATACATGATCGGATAACTTCCAGCCAACAATACATAAGAAACATATGTTGTATGTTCCTGGATAAATATACAAAAGGCAACTTAGCGTATGCTATTCTGATTATGTGTTGACGGTCATCTCGGTAGCATTTACTAAGTTACAATATACCTTCAATTTTAGGCATATCGTCCACAAACACGGCTTCCCCGGAAACAATAGCCTCTGACGACACGTTTGGAACTGGTCTTCCGAGTGCATCGTCCTCTGATTGACCGACAACTGTACATGGATCGTAATACTGACTGCTGGAGGCTGGTGGCATATCAATTGGGGATAAAAATTTATCATCGGCTGAGGAATTGACCTGAAAATAAGATTTGAAACAATGCCTTTTCAGTAATTAAGTATGAATATCAATTAAACCATATTTAATTGTTTAAATTTCGAGTGTGAACATAAAAAATAATAATAAACCGTCCGTCTGATGGTCACCATTTCCATTATTGTTCCTTTAAACTATGCTGCAAAAATAATTAAACTATTCCAGATTACACCGATTAATCATATCCATGATTGTACAGGTTCAACAGAAAATTAATTTAACACGAGTTAACACCTAGTTATCCTCCAATGTGTTAATCATTATTATTGATTTCTAGCTGAGCAAACGTATGTGTTTCTAATGAAAACCCGCCATTTATATCATTTATGAAACAACTATAACCTAATTTTTCTTCAATACTAAACTCTGGCAGTATCACCTTTATTATTGGTTAAATATCTCCATAATGTTCATAATCATATCAAAATCATAATATACTCTATCATTTACAATTGATTTAAAGACAACATCATGCTTATTGTATACATTTAGTGTGTCAAGTACTTTCTCTCTTTACAACTAAAACTTTTACACTATCCCTTCTTTTCTCTCTGCTTACACAAACTTATTTCAAACTTATACAAACAGTCATTTCATATTGATAGTACACACTGTGACAAGTTATAAGTTGTATATGTAACAAACAAATAATGTGTTTAGTTCCATATTATAAACAATTTAAAGTCTTAGCATTATTGTGAACGGCTTTAACAGATATTGTTAGAATATATTAACATAGTATGAAGACACTTGTTAATATAAAAATGTACATCTTAGCATGCTAATTATCCTTAGTATTGTGTTATGAACAATATTTTGCTATTTACATGTATGTAAAGTGAGAAATAAAACATTTAAAAACAAAAGATACTCTACCATTTGAGATTTCACTTTCGTGAAAAACTTGAAAAAAAAGGCTTCAGCTACAGCAATTTTAGAATTGTCGGCTGGGCTCTCATTTACATTACTCAAGTCTTCTGTGAGAGCTCCAATAACCATCTGCAATAGTGACTCGTCCCAGCAACTGTAAATTTTAATTTGTAATTTTATGCTTTGTATTTTACCCGGTGAAGACTCTCTATATCTTGGTTAGTACATATGTGCCGCCGTTTTGACACCTCTTGTTGGACATATGATGTAGTGTTTTGACTCCTATTTCTTTTGCACAATGCGATATAGAGCTTTACCCCCTTTCTGGACATATAATGTAGACTTTGACCCCTTGTTTAACCCGGGGTTCAATCCCCTCCTGCCTAGGAACTACAGGCTAGAGCCCATATAATTGGTTTGAATGTAGAGTTTTGACCACCATATTTTTGGCTGCAATGTAGAGTTTGTATCTAAATTTACAGGGCACATATGTACCCATTTTAGGTCAAGTGTCCCCAACGTGATATTTTATCACAGTGGTGTTATTATTTTCCTTGAAAAATCACAAAGCCCGTTACTTGACAATTGAATGCAGTTTAAGCGGTGTCGGGGACATAACAAATGTTGTGTAATTTGTTAACCATCGTGGAAAGACCTAGTGATGCTTTGTGACTTTCTTGTTACTGCTATTCACCATTTAATAGCAGTTACTTTTATTATCTGAAGCCAAACTATCAATTCATTTAAGCACTTTTTTCTGGGTTCCTTAAAGGTAAATCAGTTCTCGAGAACACCCTATCTCCACAAGTAACTGATAACTTTCCCACCTGAAACAGCGTTGGGCAATGAATAACAATGATGATCATAATTTTATTTATCGTCTCCACAGGATTAGTTTCCCATATCGGCAACGCCTCCATGTAATAATGTTAGGTTTCGGGAGGATAGTGCAGATATACAGAACACCCTTTTGTAGCGTCTCTGGTTATTTTATACATGCCCGGTGTTAAGCACCGATACATACATGTAGGACCTCGATGTTTGTTAAAATTAAAATCCCATCCGAGTATATTTTTTTTATTTGGGGAAACGGGGGTTCAAACCTACGACTCCCAGGTTGGCAGTCCAATGACTTAACCATTGGACAATTAATCCACTATACTGAATGACAATTATACGCAATGGTACATATCATCATCACGTAGAGTGTTACCGGGCGGGGATTCGAATTCTCTTCGCCTGGATTGATAGTCAGACGCGCTACAGACTAAACCAACCTGGTCCGGCTTTTACAGTATATAAATGTTTATTAACTTCAAATCAACTTTATCGTTTACAATATATAAACGAATAAATACGTTAAAGATTTAATCTATACTCTTATATAACTATAATAAAGTTTGTGTTTAGACAATCGTTTTATTTCATGAACTGCGCGCGTATGGTGGTGTCAAATTTATTTAGTAATAATGTAGTATTACATTCCACACTAATCAATAACTTTATTTTTTTTTCTATCTTTCGTGTCATAAACAGAACAAGTGTGTACAGACTTACTTGTGGACGACTTTTGCCATGGTTTTAGTGGCGAGCACGGCTTTTTTGGATACACCGCCGAAACACAGTCTGACAAATATAACAGTATAATCAAATTTAAAATTTATTGACATAAATCTGAAATAAAAAATTTCATATACAATGAAATGGTGAACATCTAAATTCAAAACAACAACATGGTACTTAAATAAGAATGAACACGTCACGGCATAACAGTCTCTGGCTGTTTCTTTCTCTCCCTCCCCTCTTTGCCTCTGTCTCTCTTTCAATATATCCCTCTTATTTGGTAATTGTATAAATAAATATGATTATTAGTTTGTTATACGAAACGATGGCGAAGAAAAAGAAATGTCCGATAGGCATACGGAAACTTACTAGCCGATAATGAATGTAATCTTTTTAAATCAGTCAATGCTTGGCGTTGTTTTGTATCGGATATGTGATCAACTTATTACACATTACCTTAAGTAATCCACGGTGTTGTCCTCTTTCAGCAGCACCGACATGCCACAATTAATTATAGCCAGTGAAAACGTTCGACGTTCAGCTTGCTTGAAAAATCCACAGACTGTTCTCTGAAATTAAGTTTGCGTACAATATAAGGATTATTTGGTAAATATTTATTCCTCATTTACAGGCAATATGTTTTCTTGTACATAAAATGTAAATTGTGTGTGATCATAGATGATTTAAAATGTTTCGATCACAAAAAATGATATTGAATTAAAGACATTGAGGTTTGATGTCAAATCTCTCGTAATTTTAGCTGCAGTATACACATTTTGAAATCAGAAGTACTTCAAATATTTTAAACACAAATTGGAATGGTATTGTTTTGATAATAATTTCATTCTGCATTGTGAGAATGTTGATTGTAAGATGAATGGTAGTTAAGATGAATGAAAATATATATTTTTATGTGAATATGCGAGTATCCACACAATATCAATGAGTTGCCTACCGTACTCTAAATAATTCCTTGATATAATGTAACTAATTAAAACTATAAGTGACAGTAATTCATCCATTAGTAACGCCATTTTCAAGACATTTCAGATGATATATTTGGCAATTCCAGTTTTATTGGTGGAGAAGTCATAATGAATCTGAGTGTAACTGCTGTCTTCTATAAGTAACTGCAAACTTTCTTATATCAATTCTTTGGACAGAGCTGGACTCGTCTTAAGACCTCAGCGGTGAGAGATAAATGAGGGACCCGGGACGGCGCTTTGGACCACTCCAAAGGACACATTCAGTAATCTATTAAGCACATTATGTGTAGATATTGACCAACCTCCAAGCTGTGGGGAATAGTAACCGATATGATTACTTCATTCTCACCGATGTCCAAATTGTGGATAGGAACTGTTCTTTCTCCATTTACTGTCAAAATATAAAATTGAAGATTCAATTCAGCCTTAATGCATTTGCAAGCATTATGTTTTGATATATCGACAACCATCTGAGTGATTTAAAATTAGCATCGTTAAATATCGAACTTAATTTAAGGAAACCAATTCTTGCAATTATCAACAAGAAACTATAAAGTAGTTTGATACACAACAACAATGATAGCGTAATCCTGGAATGGTAAAAACTATCACATAATTATTATACAGAAAACAGAATAATCATAAAATTTTGAAACCCAATTACAACAGATATTAATTATAATAATCATTGATACATTATAACAAAAACGAAATGAATATTACATAAATCATACCTTAAACCTAATTCATACTTTTAATACAGTAGGTCATTATATATTTTATATGTAGACCATATGGTCTAGTGTTAGAGCATTGGACTTGTGACCGACGGGCCGCAGCACGTGTGACGTCCTTGAGCGAAACGACACCCACTTAACTTGGTAATGGTTCAACTCAGGAATACAGTAGAACTTTGATGGCTCGAACCCGACAGGACTAGACAAAACAGTACGTGTTTCGGGTTGTTCGAGCCAAACATTGTTTAACATAATACCATACATTACATACATCGAAATAGGAATACAGCTGGAACCAGATAAGTGGTTCGAAATCCAGCCATCTGTATTCGAGCCGACAAAGTTCTACTGTGCTCCGAGTGAGATTTGGCAAAGTTGGAAAAACTTATTATGAAAGATGTTGATGTAAAAGAAATAAACTAACACAACTTTTATAGACAATACTACTATATAATATATTACCAGAGGCTACAGAGACTTGTACATTCAGGGCTGTCAATAACGTGATTACGTCCGAGTTTGATCGTCCTGACAGAATACTTCCACTTAATGTCTGAAATTAATCAAAGTTCACGATTGTCATCTTTGATATTGAAACAAACGACTATTGTCCCCGGAGTACTCCACACTGTCCTCATCAGCATTAAACACATTGGATGCATTATTGCCTAGTCACTTATCTACCATACATTTAGAGGTACTGCTAACTATATACATATATAAAAAGCAAAATAATATATATATATATATATATTATTTTGCTTTTTTATGAAAAAGCCTGGGCCGACTGCGGTAACATTTCGGGGATAAAAATATAAGACATTGTACATGTATAATGTATTTTATGAATATCATCCAGAAACAGTTAATACTCTTTAAACTGTACTAGTATCATGTGTTGGCTTTGTTAACACACCACTGTGCTACGGAAAGTTGACGATAGCGAATGCGACTTTTTATATTTTTCTAATTTTATTATGCTGTTTAAAAAGGATGATCGTGACATTGCTTTATTAAAAGAAAATAAATATATTAGAAGAATGCAAAACAAACAAATATTTTTTTTCTAAATTTAAAAATTATAAATAAAGCAATTCATTAGTGTGAACAGTGTTCAATGTTATTATTAGAATATATAAAAATATTCTGAAAATACTTATTAATATAAAGTCTTAGCATTCTAGTATATAATATTCACACTAATCTTCTTCTATTTTGTTATAAAAAATGTGTTGCTATTTACATAATTATATGAATGTGTATAAAGAGAAATAAAATATTTTAAAAAAAATAAGCATGATTTGTTTCTGGACAAAGATATAAGATATAATGGACAAATGAATGTGTAGTCTTTTTACCCTAAAACAATTACCTCAGTCAATCCAGGTTGTTGTGAGACAATGCGAAACCACAAATAGATGTACAGTAAGCAGTGCTTCTAAGTGTATATGCTTGTTTGTTTAGAGTTTTACGTCGTTCTTTCAACATTATCTCAGTCATTAAACGGCGATTAACGCATTTAATCAGCGCATTTTTTCGGGCTCCGCTAGACGGTTAAAGAGTACTAGACACAGCAAGTTACAGCAAGTAACTGACTGCTTCCAAAAATACAGTAGAACTTCGATAGCTCAAACCTGACGGGACTGGACAAAATAGTTCGAGTGAATGCTTGTTGGAGCCGAAAATTGTTCAACGTCATACATGTATAAACATATTTCACTAATAAAACCCCCCAGATGTACTGGTATATATGACAACTTACAGCAACGTTCCTGATCTGGTCACATCCGTATCTACCAATCATTTCCAGCAAACAATCGAAGTGTTTTGTTTGGATTCCTGTTAAAATATATTTAGAAACGAGCAGTAGGTACACGCCTCATCAAATTAATAAAATGATTATTAATAGTACGTGTGCGTGTTTCTATAAATATACAACAGTATACAGAAGTAAACAATTTTTGTGTTTATCAATTATTCTTAATACTAGGTGTTGAGAAAGTGCTTTACGCTTGTAGATGGAAAACGATATATTCTATTCCAAGAAAAATGTAGAGTAAACATATATATAATTATGTTTTAATTGTACACGAAGAAAGACTGAATTACATTTTCCATAACTCAATAAATATGCGTTTGAATGCTAGTGCTGTGCAGATAAGGCGTCAACGATTACTGCGATCCGACAAATCCAATCATCTGAGGATACCAGAACTCAGAACTAACTTTTCGTATGTTGCGAATTCCGCAACATTTGCAAATATATACTACTGTAGTATAGTCATAACACACTCATTGGCTTGTTAAAGGGCGGGGTTGAATACATCATTTTGGAAGTATGTTTTCACTTTGTTTACAGTGTATAAACTAAACCAAATAAAAATCTCTTGAATTAAACATGACCATTTTCTAATGATGTTTTGAACTGTATATGTCAAATGCAACAAACAATTATATTGGCCTGTCTGTGTGTTACAACCATACAAAAATATTTTAATCGAAGGAAAAACAATGATTTAGATCATATAAATTATCTTCATCTTATAGATAATATACCAAGCATGCTATAAGTGAAAACTCAATATGACATACCATCTAATTCTTTTCCAGTTTCCTTTAAATGTTCCTCCATTTCTGACAGGGTAATGGCAGCTCCAAAGTTCACACCCGCGTCTGTTACAGTCGCCTGTTTTAAGACAGGTATACCACCTCCGTATATAAGTACTGAAGTGCTGTTAAATTTTCCAAGCTTGATTTGAAGAGCTGAAATGAACCAAATGAACAATGTTGGTATAAAAGATGTGACCAATAATATAATTCTAAATTATATAATGTTGTATTTTATATACGCATAAGCAAAGTACTAATTATAACTTTGCTTAACTTTAATATTAAGAAATAACACAATTCGTTAAAAATTCAGTGTTGAGTACATTCAGAGTTTAATATAATTTTAATTGATTTTAAATTGATTAAAATTGATATAAACCAGTGTGCGGCTCGTACCTGCTGTTGTGTTGCCCATTATCACTGGGGCATGCGGATGCCTGTCTTTGATCACGAGCAATTCCGGTAAATTTGTAGGACGAACCCACGTCCATTTGTCCCCTTGGAACTCAACCAAAGTGTTGTGGTATTTTTCTTCAAGCTTTGAACAAATATATTAACTTAACAACTGCAAATGTTACTAGAACACAAAAGAGATATGATGGAATCCAAACAATGCAGGAGATCAGGTCTAATGACCTGAAATTACATTTTAAAAGGGCTGATGGTGATGGTGTTAATTAGTACCGTATATAAATTATATATAAATGTTAATCGCGAACAAAGGAAGTTCTTACATCATTTTGCAAACCAATCAGACGACTCGAACGCTAACAAGAAACAATGCTTAACAATGAGGTCATCCTTAAAAATTAATTGTTTGCCATGTTCCTACCTACTCACTCAAAATTGCAACTACCGAAACCTTTTTAATTTTTTATTGACTTTCAAAGCATTTTTTTTCATGATTTCTGTCCATTTTTTCTTTAAAATGACAATGATACAAAATCAAAATTTGGCAAAACATTGCTACCTACCTACCCACATGAAAAATACGGGGTAGCAAACTCATATTATTTTAAGGATGGCCTGAATTTTTTTAGATTTCACGGTCCTATTACTTTATATCTCATGAGACGTATACTAGTTCATGTAGATATATAAGGGGGTTGGGTGGGGTATTTACCTGGAGTTCTGAAGGGAAAATCGGAACCTGGGTCCTGTCGTATGGAACTTCTGTTTCTGTAGATTGGGTGCCTGTCTCCCTCTGGTTTACAAAATAATCATAACACAGTAATTAGCTTTTATGTTTTAAGAATGTACAATTTCACCAAAAAATTACATAAAATGCATTTTTACTAATTTATACTTCAATATCAACTAACATGTCACCGTAAGGCAATGAGGCAAACGGTTTGATATACAGCAACACATAACGTAAATGAAAGCGTTCCCTCCGCTTTGCTAAGCACATTGCCTAACGCCACCTTTTCCTTTTGCATGATTAAATCAACAAATATATGAATAGCAGAGTAAAGCAGTTAGATTCCCATTCTCAGTGGTGTTTTTCTTAATATCCAGTATACGCATTGAAAATCAGGGCACCGTAAACCCTTTACTCCATAGATACACTTTTTTCCGCACCAATAACTGAAGGCCTTTGAAAACAGTGCAGGAAGAGCTCGTAACGAGCAATCTGAACACTTCCTGCACTGTTTTCCACTCAGTCAGTTCATACAAACATAATTCACCCAAAAATTCAAAAGCCTTCTATATTAGTTGTCCAAAGGCGTCTATATTAGGCTTCCAAAGGCGTCTATATTAGGTTTCCAAAGGCGTCTATATTAGGTGTCCAAAGGCGTCTATATCAGGTGTTCAAAGGCGTCTATATTAGATTTCCAAAGGCGTCTATATTAGAGGTGTACAAAGGCGTCTATATTAGAGGTGTACAAAGGCGTCTATATGAAGTAAAGGGTTGAATTCTGTACATGTGGCAATGGCAATCTCGTCATTCACAAACATGTTCCCAGGACTGTGTCATCACAAAAAAGCTTAAAATCGTCGTAATAATTGTGTGTGCATATTTTGACAGACATTTAAAATGATAGAATATCCAAAAAAATAAACCTTTGTCTGCATGATTTGAGCCAACTTTGTTTTCATTTAAATGAATATCAAACATATTAAGACTAATAGTTGGATTACTCATATTTTTGTAATGCGCACCAAGAACTTTTTAAAAATACTTCAAATTATAAATTAAGAGAAAGAAATTATTTCTTACAGAAGTTTTGTTTTTACAACAAGCATCTCCCATTGGACACGGTTCCTGACAATGAAAAGAAAAGTAAAACATACTTTAACAATATTTCAATATTCAAATTTGATTCTTTCTTTCACTCGTTAATGAAGTGTCCTCCGTGGCCGAGTGGTGTAAAGTGTTGTCGTCCACTTGCTACTTTCCTCGGTGCTCTATTGAAAAACCTGTATGTAAGAAGTTTGCCAGTTACTTGCGGAAGAACGGTGGTTCTACTCAGATTCTTCATGAGGTATTCTTCCACCATTCACACTGAATATGTCATATATAACCTGTTATGTGTTGAAAATGGCGTTAAACACAGTGTTATTAACCAATATTTTCAAATTAAAAAAACACCTTACTTCAAAATGTAAATAAGCAAAATCCATAGTTTATTATACAGGTAAAGGTGAACCGTTTTCATGCTATCTATCAAGAGTATCATATAGCCGAAAAAAGTGCAAAATTTGCTAAACGATATAGACGTAATCAAACTGTTTGCATTTTACTTTTATAGAAATATTATTCTAAAACAATGCATAAGTATAATTACTAGAAGCATTATTTATTTTGACAATGAATACATTAGTATTTCATGTACCTCTGTAAACGGTTTTAAGGCATCTAAAATCGGTCGGTATCCGGTACATCTACATAAATTACCTGAAATGATAATACATGGGCAGTTGTAGTGTGTTTGTGATTTTATCACTAAAAGTGAACATTAGTGTATTATGTATGGTTACAAGGCAACAAGTTTTAATGAATGAATAAATAAAATAAGGTTTTAAGCGTGTACCAGTACATACATGACGCCAACAGGAAGGAATGTTCCAGGCCCACTTGCCATGTACAAAATCACATTAACATACAGATTAACCATATCAATAAATTAATTTACAGAATGGACCTATAATCTGCAGAACCGTCGAGTTTCATCACGGTTCATCCCTCTTATGAAATACTTGAGATTCAATGATCCTATTCTTGACATCACTCAGTTGCCACCATGCAAACACAAAGGGGATGACCATTTTACCAAACTTATGAATACGGCAATTCTTTTTTTAAAATTTAGACTTGAAACTTGTTTGGATGATTCCTACCGTCTCCGGAGACCAGCAGTTATCATAGTCTTACCCCGAATCAACAAGTGTCGATGCGTTCACTTGAACACACCATTATTACGATGGACAATTGGTTGATGAGTAGTAAACCTAGTTTTGTAATTGATTGATTACTTGAATGATTGATTGATTGAATATTTTCCGATATTTTTATACCGTCGGGGGTTAACATACGATCAGTTAAACCGAACCACTGTTTCCTGGGATCTTGGATGGTTAACCAGTACTCAAGCACATCCCATCTTCGTAAGTAATTGGTATTTTTCCCACTTGAATTATCGGTAATGGACAAATGATAATGAGACGCAATGTCGCATATCAGTCATAACGGAGACTTTTGCTGGGTGGGGATACGAACTCGCGATCCCTGGATTGATAGTCAGACACGCTACCGACTGAGCTGATCGGACCCAGAACAACGAAAAAGCAAAGAAATGTACATGTATATTAGTACTGTTATACATATTATATGGGTGTGCACAATTGTAAGAATAATGTATAAAAACAACATTCTGGGATATCCGCAGCTTAGTGGTAAATCATGTACATGTACCTTCCAGTGACTTCTCCACTTGATCCCGTGATGGCTGTGGGTTGTTCCTCAATAGTGTGAACATCGACATAACGAAGCCCGGGGTACAGAACCCGCACTGGAGACCATGGGCTTCCACCAGACGTTTCTACAGAACAATAGTTAAAACAATATTTTATTCACATAAGTTCATATATTTAGCATACGTTTAACAAATTATGTGAAAATGATACAGAAAAAAGCTTAGGAAGCTTGAGTAAATCTGCTTCCATGACAGTTTTTTTACATTTCATATAGACTTTATCATATTGTTCCATTATAATTTTAACTTGGCTAAATATGCAATAATGAATAAAGAAAGCATAATGGTTTATTCAGAATAGTTCAAAATAAACAAAAAAGTATTAATTGAAGAGAAGGAAAGAAAATAATCACTGATTTTATCTTTTTGTATCGGTTAATTTCGATACAGCGGATAGGTGTTTGTCAAGTTTTTGTTTATCAATTTAATCCATTCAATAATCATTGTTTCTTACTATCTAAGATCAAATAGAGACGTGTCGTCATAAAAATAGCATCGGATAATTATGACAAGTCATTACCTATAGTGAAATACAGACATGTTGTTCTTGACTATCAAATGCAAAGACGTAAACATGCACGTAAACTTTTGATTGAACAAAAATTCACCCGCTTCATGTAATATACATGAGGCAATATCTTATATTTTTATTCGCTTTTGAAGGGTATATCTCACTAATTCAAATATCAATCTAGGGGTCGATAGTTCGAATGCCCTCTCGGCCACAATCTCTGTAATGATTGATGTTCGACATTGCGTTTCATTGCCAGTTATCTCTCAACGCCGACTTCCAGTTACTTGCGTGGATGAATGTACTCGATTACTGTGTAACCTTCCAGGTTCCCAGGAATGAGCGGTTAGGTAAACTGATGTTAGCCCCGATGGCATAAAATTGACGCTAAATGAAAAGGCTAATTAACTAGGGGCACTTATACAACGCCCAGACAAACACATATTCTGAATGGTTTAACTGCACGAGCAAATCCATCCTTTTAAAACCGCATTCCTTACTACATACCAACAGTTTTATATACAATTGTAATAAACGTGGTAGCTATATTAACTCGCTGAGCTGTCTCATTGCTGATATAATTTCTGGTCCCGTATTTTCAATATATCTCAAGCAAAAAATTTAAAACTATTTCATTGTAAAACTCATTGATATTCGTTTTATCTGAAATGTTGCAAAGACAAAACTTACGTATACTAATTTAATGAGTTATACTGTGATAAAAAAAATGGCCAGAAATAGTAACGCCAGATTAATTTTAGTCTTCAGCTTGGGTGCAAAAACAACTTAGGATTAACATCACCGTTAGTCAGTTTGACATGTTTTATATCTTCAAATTTTGATCGACGTTTAAAACGGTTGTACTTCCAAAGGCTCATTACATCAGATTTATTTGATAGCTGAAAGTCCATTACATGTAGTTTGTTATACATGTATTATGGTAGTTAAGAATTCTTATAATGTATATAATTCTTAAATTGTGTTAATATTTTAAAATGGAGTTGAGTAGAGTTGAGAAATTGTTTGTATATATCAAAGGTCAACCATGTCACTTAATGAGGTGATAGGACAGCTAATGGAGATAAGACGTCGGGCAGATGGATATGTTATGATGAAATATAGACTTAGGTTTATCATGATGTGGAGATGACATGTAGGTTTTATGATAAGATATGGGCAGGTCTAATGGACTAAGTAATTAAGAAACTTGTTAGGCTAACATGGTCAGTTGATACAGTAGGTGGGTTTTAGACGAGCCTTAGCCAGTTTAAAATGTTAGTTATGTAACGTTGAACTTATATGAGAAATATATAAATATGTGAATAAAATGACTATTCGAGTGTCTTTTATACCACAAATGCAGCATCTTTCTTTTATGTGAAGTAGTTGGTGAAACATACTTTCACTTGCGAGCAATAACACAGGAAATCCAACACGTTCACTTACCTGAACAGCATGAAGCCCGGTATTCGGATTTCCAACTCCTTCTACAGTGGTGATAGCCAAACCGTGGGCTGCACACAAGGGGAACAGACATGCATTAACCGTAAAGTGTATTCACACGTCAAGGATAACATTATCACATAATTTATCATTACAATTTTATCATGTCAGTTAATACATGACAATCGTACGTATTTCTGTCTATTATAAAATCATAATATATTTCGAATTACGAGTAACTTTATTTTGCGTATTATATTGTACTGTGTTGTACATATCTTAATTACAATGTATTATTCGGTACAGTACTGTACTGTATTGTAAATTACTGTACTGTATTGTACTGTACTGTTATATATTGCATTGTACTGTACTGAACTGCCATGTCATACCCTGTTCTGTAATGTTCTTGTACTGTAGCACTGTACTTGTACTGTATTGTATTGTACCACACTGTATTGCATTGTAATTCATTTCACTGCACTGAACTGTACTGTATTGTACTGCCATGTCATACCCTGTTCTGTATTGACCTTGTATTGTACTGTACTTGTACTGCACTGTACTTAGTGTACTGTATTATATTGTACTGTACTCCACTGTACTGTACCACACTATACTACATTGCACTGCACTGCGCTGTGCTGCATTGTACTTTTGTACTGTAATGTACTGCACGTTACTGCGGGTGGGTTGCATATACAGTAATTGAGGTTATATTTGCCATAGGTTCAGCTATGGTGTGATTTCCTATTCAAATGGCGATGCTGTCACGTGACCGACCAGAGCCATCATCTTAATGCGAAATGTAGATTATGTTTGGATTTGTAGTGGAAGTATATATTGGAGATGGAAGCAACCACCAGCCATATACGTATTGTTAACAGAATCAAAGATGACCTTGGTGAATGTAGTTACTATGTCACGTTAATACTTAATTAAATATTACATAGTTATAAACGTAACACATCTTGGGGCGGTAGTTGATGGCCACTCACGCTAGCGGTCACGGGTTCTATCTGCAACTCGACCTGATGACCTCTAAAATCACTCAGAACTGGTTAGAACTACCCAGAAAACGAACTCAAGAGCTGTTCATTTCAACGTTGAGCTTACTTCGCAATCAAGTCAAACTAAATTGCAATATACTAAACTAAATGCAGTTACACATGCACATGATAAAATGGATTAAACACGGTGTATGTGGACACATAACCGATTTTTAACTAAAGGATACGATATCCGTCTTGCGGTGACGTCATACTTTGACACCATGATGGTACATGATCCGCATCCTCCATGGCCGCAACCTTCCTTCGTCCCGGGGAGCAACACTGACAGCTCGTGTTAAGAACAATTACTTTGTCTAGCAATGTGTTCATTTTCTAATAAAAATAGTCTAATGATCAGTGTATTGTTCATTTTTTCTGTCAATGCACAGGTAATATGTTTGAGCCCAACTCCATTTGTTTATGAAAATATAATGGGTCGGGCCGGAATGAAAATTAGGGTGGGGGAGATGACCATCTAGCAATTAATTCCCTATGGCCTTATTCTGGTAACGAATACATCAGTAAACTTTTTTTTCCCATTTTATATTTACTAATCTGGCAATGACGGTAATGGTACACCATACTAGGTTTAAGAGTTTAGTCCATAACATACCTTTGTTCAAAAGTAGCCTTGTATGAATGTAGACTTGTTATGCTACTTGTTAAATTGTGTTCCAGAAGTGTATATTTGATATATATCTACTTATTTACTATAAATACAATATGGATAATAGAAAATGCACATGTAATATATCATATGACAGAGACAGTATTGGTACACCATACTTAGTTCAAAAATTCAAACGAGTTGATTAGTTCATACAATATCTTCATTCCAAGGTAGCCTTGTATGAATGTAGACGTGTTAAACTAAATGTTATCTTAGATTTCAGATTTGATATGATTACTCTGCTTTCTAACGTGCTCAGTTCAAATGATACTGATTTATATTTCCGGCAATGTAATTGTATTCTTTTATCTTGGGGTAACTCAGTGAGCAAAAAGCACAGCAATATACGAAACTTGTTCATTAAACATATTGTGTCGTTAATGTTCAATGGCCTGATATACCAATGACGGAATTTTTAAGCTTATGTCATATTTTGGATACAATGGTGTAATTATGATAGCTTATGACGTCAAAAGCTCTACATTACTGTGTTCTACGTTTTTGACGTCATGAAATAATAAGTACTGAAGTAGACAGTAATGTACACCATACTATTTCTGTTATGTTTACGTAAGTTTGACTTGCACACTTTATTTACCGGTAAAGCAGTGTTACATAAACGGGGATCGAGGCATAGTCGAATGCATTAATAATAAACATGGAAATATAAGAACTGAGCTTTTGCCGGGCGTTCAAGATGTATGACTTACTGGAACAAGAAAATTGAGACGAATCTCTTCGAGATGCACTTACTAAATATTTGCACGTTACACGTGTAAGTTCATATTTCATGAATGTTCAATAAATACAATTCAATAAAGGATACATTTTCGTCTCAGGTACTGCAGGAGATTAGCCTCCGTATCAGGCTTAGGTTCTGTAACCTGAAATACATTCATTCTTTTAAAACAAATGATGTATTATCTACATTTATTTTAAGACATCATCCTTTGGGAATTTCAAAATGAATGCGTTTGTATAAGATAGAATACTACTTAATACTCGCCTTAATACTAATTTTGTGGTTTGAATTATAAATTAGAGTACGAATAAGGGGCGTAGCTTGGATGAAAACGATGTGTAGGCACAGTTGTAGGAGGTCCAGGGACATGCTCCCCCGGATGTTTTTCAGCTAGACTGTCATAGGTGCGTTTTGGCGTATATTTGTTTTGTTTGTATGAACCTGGTCATTCTACATATTAACATTGAAGTCACTGTTTCATAACAAATGTAATGTTTTAAGGTGTGTCCACTTTAGTAAAGGGAAAACTGAAATAGCATTCAGTCTGATGGTTTCAGGTGGCTACAAAAGATGTTGCAATGATTATAGTGTACCCTTCTACCCAATCCAAGCCAAGCCGCACACAAGGATTCGATTTTTACTTTTTCGATTTCTCATGAAAAAAAGGCGTAGGCACGTGCATACTGGCAGTGCCTATAGGAAGCCACGTCCCTGTGAAAATATTATTAATAAAGCTTACCAGTGTACACACTGGACAGGAACGAACATCGTGGATAAAACTGCATGAACCCTACCCATCTAAAACGACATTATAATGGCACTGCACATGTCGACGACAAACATTAAAACGAAAGTATCTCTTCTTGTATTTAGATAGTTATATGAATCACGAGCTTCTGAAATGTTTTTATTTACCATAGAAATAAGAAAGAAAATCAATGGTATTCTTTTACCTGTATACAGCAGTGTTAACCCTAACCCTAACCCTATATATATATAGTTATATTGGGCGGTGGTCAGGGTCGCTTTTATAACGGTCGTCCAGTCATTCCGGTCCCTGTTATATTAAACAGCCAGTAAAAGCTTAAAGTAAATATCTTAATTGACCCAAATGTAACATACCAACTAATCCTTCTCTCTTTAATTATTTGTGAAAAAACAAGACATAAATGTACAGACCAGACTACGGCGAACGCTCCTAGCTACAATGCAAACCATAGATACAATATCAAGGCTTCTGCCAAACCAAATAAATTTGGTGTCGACCATAACTTATATACTATGGATTTACATGCAACACATCTGGCCTGGACGGACAGATTAACATACTGAAACTGATAGTTTATATGAGTAGGATCAAGTTAAGGATTCATGACTACTCGCATGCTATATAAAGAACAGATTTCTAAACCCGTTGAATCAAAGAAATACAGTGAATGTATATATTTAATTTCATAAAGGGAGGTAATTAAATTCACAACAACGGAATTTACGATTTTTTTGATCTTTTCAGATGCTTATTCACAATGTATGATATATATATGGAGATAATTATTTGTGAATAACCAAGACATACTTTATTTATACTGCTATATTTTTTTAAATGTCTATAGTGTCTTTAAATCACTCTGGTATATGAACATTGCGACAGTAAAAATCAATAAAATTAGTTTCCACAGATACAAGCACATAGTAGTGTTTTTTGTTGTTTTTTTTTTTTATGAGAAATTTACGCCAAAACGCACCTACGACAGTATAGCTAAAATCAATTTACAGGGCGCATTTCCACCGACCCCTCCACCACCACACCCCCCCCCCCCCACATCCTCCCCTGCAACCCTAGTTTCACCGCTGCGAACTCCGGCATCCATGTACCATACATCAGTCGACTGGCCATACTACAAGTTAAACTGCCCAGTAGTAAAACACATGATTAGAATACAATATACCTGTTGCTACAAAGGTAGCTGATCAACACATTTGCATTGTCATACGTGCACACGCCCTTCTCGTAATCACGCTCGTAATCAATCCGGCTATCATCAATGGCGTACAAAAAAACAAGAACGAGATGAGCATATAAATATAATAGCGTACCTTCAATCCGTTCACATAGAAAACAAGAACGTCCGCTTGTGTAGGTTCTCTCATGATCAAAACAATGTAAACAACGTATCCGCATATACATACGTATGTCTGTGTGTTGTGTATTTATATGTCTGAGTGTTGTGTAAACTTCGTGTATTGGTGTTTTACTGGTTAACCAGTAGCAGACGACACATACCGCATTATCGCAGCGTGACCTTATTTCAACACAGTGGCGTATCCAGTATTACCAGGCATGATTGGAGAGCGGAGGATTATAGAATGTTGTCGCGTGTTGAAAGCGAGGATATTTTATTGCAAATTGTACATTATCAAAACATTAATTTGTAGCACATAAATAATGAATGCACTCCAAAAGAGTCAGGTTACATGTGTTTTAGTTACAGCCCTCCTAATGTGTCAAAATGCACCTGCAAATTAAAGTGACGATATATTTAAGGAAAGTAACACACGCACTTTCAAATAAACATTTCGCTTTCTTCAATACGCATAAAAACATGCTCGCACACACGCGCGCACGCACGCACGCTCGAGCAAGCACACACACACATACACGTACGCAAAGAAATAGGAATATATCTAATTATTCTGCTGGACTTTCAGTGATTATAATAATGATTTAAAAAAACAAAACAAAGCAAAATAATATACTATATATATCCGCGATGGGTCTACTTCTTATAACCATCATAAAGGATTTATTTTAAATAGGTACATCTTAATGGGGTCTGCAAGATCACAGCCGAGGCAAATATATGATTCGCCAGGTATCAATTTAGAGGATTTTAACCCATTGATTCCACACCCTCTAGATCAGCCCGCCAAAGGTTATCTTATGTACCCGTGCATAGCTGCAAAACGTGTCGTTACATAAACCGTTCATAGTTTGACATTTTGTTCGACTACTAATACATGTACATTGTATTATAAACAAAGCTGATAAAACATATTCCAGTATGAAAATGGAGCACGGTGTGAGGGTACAGTCAACTAAGGCGAAAGCTGTAGATTTGATAGTGAGGAAAGCTCAACGGTTATATGTACCACTCTCGAGTCCACTTCTTGGGGTACAACCAATACTGAGTATTGTTGTTTTTTGTTTTAGTCGAGGCATCGGGTCGAACTTGAAATCGAGCCCAAAACGTCGGGAATTGAGCGGCCAACAATTTCTCCATTACGCTACCGCGCCGCTTATTAGGACGATTCGTTAGTTGCTTTAAGAAACTTTCAAAATGAACTAATAAACGTTAATACAAGAAGAATAAGACAGAAATTAAGTTTACTTATAATGGAGTAGTGGAAATGAGAGATAACAAAATGTAAATGCACTATTCACTTCACGTCTGTGTCGGGGTCCTCCGTGACCGAGTGGTCTGAGTAGTTATCTCAAGGGCAATTAACCTCTTACAGTTGGGGTTGTAGTTTCGAGTCCCGCTCGCTCAAGAAACTTTATGTTAGAGAGTTTGCCAGTTACTTGCGGAAGGACGGTGGTTCAACCCAGATTCATTTTGATGTCTTCCTCCGCCAATAAAACAGGATATGTCATGTTTTACCTCAAATGTGTTGAAAATGGCGTTAAACCCGAATAAAAAATATTATCTGTACATTTAATTGTATGTATGCTCCCTCGGCAG
Organism: Panopea generosa; assembly: GCA_029582155.1. Classification (NCBI taxonomy): domain Eukaryota; kingdom Metazoa; phylum Mollusca; class Bivalvia; order Adapedonta; family Hiatellidae; genus Panopea; species Panopea generosa. The sequence goes on from CM055894.1 coordinate 5,751,224, forward strand.
CGGGCGGTTTTCTTTTTGTTTCTATGAAAGAGAGTGAGCTAAATCGAACTATTCAAACGATGCTTCTGGAAGGTTTGCTAACTGACGCTCAAAAGTGTTTTAGCTAACTCTCCACTTTTGTATTTCCAATATATTCCTCAAAATGTTGAGTAGCATTTAACTGTGTTTTTCTTATCATAGTCCAAGTTTTAAGTAAATAGTTTTGAAAAAATATATTAAATGTAAGGTAAATGAACTGTTAACTGGTCCGTTCAGTATTGTATCGTTTACTGACTAAATTCAGTCATGACTAAGACTTGAATTTTTAGTGCATTTTTTTTTCATTTTTAGAAGCTACCTCCAAAAATGAAAATTCACAAGCGTCAATAACCAGTGTAAGAACCATTCGCCTGGATACATACATATGGTATTGACGCCTATGAAATTTCACTTTTGCGGGTAGCTTCAAAGAATAATAAAAAAAAATACTTGTAAATATGTACCAGATGCATTCAAAGTTGATTTTGCATTGGTTTTGTATATTTTGAAATCTTTTACAAAAAGTTCACATACGCATGGCTGTTAGGAAAACAAAGGTTTCTATTATATACACAAATGTATCATTATCAAATGCTTCAATCTGATTGGTTAAAAACTGAACTAAAAAGGTCAAATAAAATGAACTATTGACCACTTGTTCCGTGAAACCGGTTTAATCCAGTTATCAAGTAAATAGTTCTAACCAAAGGTTTTATCTCTTTGTGTAGGGTTATTCAACTATTGTTTTTCCCGTTCATGTAAACAGCAGTTACTGCTAAATGAATTGCGCATTACATTTCGTTAAGAAAAACTGACACTGAAATATCATTTTTCAATGCAGAAATAATTTACATATTTATACACCATTTTCTACAATTGATATATGTTTAAATTATGACGTCATATTGTTTACGTATTTACGCTGATGACTTCGTGTTGTTGTGTTCAAGCGCGGATCCAGGAGGTGGTATTGAAATTAAACTATGAGTCATAAAACACATTTATTAAAAGCAGCGAATTCATTATGTAAGAAATGCAGGTAATTTACCATAAGCAATGTAACAGTTGTAACAGGCAGTCAAAGTTTACAAAAGGTGTTTATAAAATTAATATGCTTTTCACACGCTATTATGAAACAGAAAGGGGAAACTTCTTCTTGGTTTACTCTTTTAACTGTTATTAAATATAATAAAACACAATCATTAAACACAATATTATACTATAGTTCACATCCGCATGGCTGTAAGGGAAACAAAGGTTTTTGTTATACATGTATATCATTATAAATGCTTCAATCTGATTGGTTGAAAACCGAACTAAACTGGTCAAATAAAATTATTGACCATTTATTCTAGTTTCCTGCTTTGGGTCAATAATCATTTTCCTCGGATAAATAAGTTAAACCATTGACCACTAAAATGTAGATAGTTGTATACTTCTGACCACTTATTGCTTTTGATATGAACTTGAAATATATATTGACCACTTATTCTGTCGAAACTGGTTTCGTCCGGTTACCGCGTCAATTTTGTAGTTCAAACGAAACGTTTTTGCCTTTCTCATTTTGTAAGTCCATTCAAACTCCATTTGTGCTTCTAGAAATGAACTGTAATTATATTTCGTAGATTAAATACCACTTTTTTCAACGCTAAAATATAAATAAACCATTTTCCACAACGGAGGTTTATATAATGACGTTGGGTTGTATACGTATTGGCGTTAATGACCTTGTTTCGATCAAGAGCGTGTCCAGAATGTTATTATAAAACTCTGGTGACATCGCATTCTGAATAGTTCGAAATATTTTTTGAGTCAGAGAATATATGGAGGTAATTAATCATTAGGAATGTAGCATAATAGTTGAATTTGTTAATGGAGAACAGACATACAAATAATACGAATACATTCAATAATATGACAGATATTGATAAAATGAGGTTTATGTTTTCCAACGAGAAAATGATACGGTTAAGTGCCAAAACCTGTTTTAATATTTTATAGAAACGTAATAATATTTTATATATTTTTTTAAATATGTTTTATCTTTATTAAATGCTATGTTGAGAAGTTAATAAGTTCAATCCAGATCTGATCTGAAGTGATACTCGTTTTTAAAGACGTTATTTAAGCTGATACAGCAGTTGCGTTAGCGATCCTTTTCCTCCTCACATACTATTCATTGTTGCATTTTAATACATTTTAGGCAATCTGTCAAGAACAGCACCAGAATCTCAATTTTTATAATGTGAATGTGTTTGCTGAAGAAAGGAAATGTGAATTTTTAAATAACTTTACCATAGTTATAATGTAAGTAATGCTTTTGAATGCAATGAAGTAGCTAAAATACGTTTTAGCAAATAGTCTCCTATAATTCTAAATAGACTGGCATGGTTCTGTATATTTTATGTTGTAACCATGATGAGACTAATAAAAAAACTACAAAGGCATACAAAGGCTACAAAAAAAAAGTTTGAATATGCTTTTTACACGTCTGTTAAAACGCAGTGAAAGTATGATTGCAGGTTTGGGGGGAGGGGGGGGGGGGACTTCTAATTCATTTATATGTAACACACCTTATTGATTCACATGTTTATTGTTTATCAATATAATAAAATAAACTAGATCTAACTACCTTTCTAGTGATCAATGAGTTTCGGTCGGTAGTTTCCTGCTTTGGACCAATAGTAATTTGTCTTTGATAAATATTTTTAACCATTGACCACTAAAAAGGTAGATAGCTGTATACTATTAAAATGGTAAATAACTAGAATAAGGTCACTACTTTAGGATGGGATGAAATGACAAGAACAACTATTTGTGATGTGCTGACACGTATTTGTAATTAATACATTAACTTCATTTGGAAAGTCGTTGTTGTATTCAGAGATAGGTAGCTGTCATCGTGAACATATAGCGCTAAACTTTACACGTTTCTGAAAATACAAGTTTTATTGGTAAGTTATATTGGGAAAATCTATCTAATGACAAAAATTTGAAGGATAGTTGATCGTAACTGTGAATATTCAACGTTTTCACATAATTATATCAATCATTAATAATAATAATAATTATTATAATATAAGTAATTATAATGATAATAATGATAACGATAATGATAATGATGATACTACTTATACTACTACTACTACTACTACTCATAATTATGTGATGGTGTATAAATACGTGTATAATCCCCGGTTGATAAGTACGTGTACGTGTATAATGACCGGTAGATAAGTACGTGTATAATGGCCGGTAGATAAGTATGTGTATAATGGCCGGTAGGTAAGTATGTGTGTAAATTGGTCGATAGATAAGTATATGTGTAATGGCTGGTAGATAAGTATGTGTATAATGACCAGTAGATAAGTATGTGTAAATTGGTGGGTAGATCAGTATGTGTATAATGGCCAGTAGATAAGTATGTGTATAATGGCCGGTAGATAAGTACGTGTATAATGACCGGTATATAAGTATGTGTAAAATGACCGGTAGATAAGTACGTGTATAATGACCAGTAGATAAGTATGTGTATAATGGTTGGTAGATAAGTATGTGTATAATGGCCGGTAGATAAGTACGTGTATAATGACCGGTATATAAGTATGTGTATAATGACCGGTAGATAAGTATGTGTGTAATAACCGGTAGATAAGTATGTGTATAATGGTTGGTAGATAAGTATGTGTATAATGGTTGGTAGATAAGTATGTGTATAATGACCGGTAGATAAATACGTGTATAATGACCGGTAGAAAAGTATGTGTATAATGGTTGGTAGATAAGTATGTGTATAATGACCAGTAGATAAGTATGTGTAAATAGGTCGGTAGATAAATAAGTGTAAATTGGGCGGTAGATAAGTACGTGTATAATTGCCGGTAGATATGTACGTGTGTATAATGTCTGGTAGATATGTGCGCGTGTATAATGACCTGTAAATAAGTATGTGTATAATTGCCGGTAGCTTAATATGTGTATAATATTTGGTAGATAAGTATGTGTATAATAATTGGTAGATAAGCACGTGTTTAATGGCAGTTACTCACGTACCTGTATAATGGCCGGTAGATAAGTACGTGTGTATAATTGCTGGTAGAATAATACTTGTGTATAATTGCCGGTAGCTTAATATGTGTATAATGATTGGTAGATAAGTACGTGTATAGTGATTTGTAGATAAGTACGTTTTTAATGACAGTTACACACGTACGTGTATAATGGCAGGTAGATAAGTACGTGTGTATAATTGCCGGTAGAAAAGAGCGTGTGTATAATGACCGGTAAATAAGTACATTTATAATATCTGGCAGATAGGTGCGTGTATTATTACTGGTAGATAGGTACCTGTATAACGGCTTCTTTGACATTTAAGAAATATTGTTATTGATGCAAATAATGCATATGTTTTATAATTATTATTATCATTATTATTGTTTATTATTAGTATTATTATACACATACTTATCTACCGGTCATTTTGCATGTACTATCTACCGGCCATTTTACACGTACTAATATACCGGTCATTATACACGTACTTATCTACCGGCCATTATACACATACTTATTTACCTGTCATTATACACGTACTTATCTACCGGCCATTATACTCGTACTTATCTTCCGGTCATTATACATGTACTTATCTACCGGCCATTAAATACATACTTATCTACCGGCCATTATACACTTACTTATCTACCAGCAATTATACATGTACTTATCTACCAGCCATTATACACATACTTAGCTACCGGTCATTATAAACATACTTATCTTCCGGCCATTATACACATACTGATCTACCGGCCATTATACACGTACTTATCTACCGGTCATTATACACATACTTATCTACCGGTCATTATACACATACTTATCTACCGGCCATTATACACATACTTATCTACCGGCCATTATATACATACTTATCTACTGGTCATTATACTAATACTTATCTACCGACTAATTTACACACGTACTTATCTACCGGCCATTATAGACGCGTACTTATTTACCGGTCATTAGCTAACGGTCATTATACACATACTTATCTACTGGTCATTATACACATACTTATCTTCCGGCCGTTATACACGCACTTATCTACTGGTCATTATACACGTACTTATCTAGCAGCCATTATACACGTACTTATCTATCGGTCATTATACATGCACTTATCTACCGAGCATTTTACACGTACTAATCTTCCTGCCATTATACAGGTACTTATCTACCAGTCATTATACATGCACTTATCTAAAGGGCATTTTACACGTACTTATCTTCCTGCCATTTTACACGTACTTATCTATCAACCATTATACACGCACGTATCTAAACTGGGCATTATGCACGTTCTTATCTACCGGTCATTATACACGTACTTATCTACCTGTATTGATACAGTGCTAGGTAGATTTAATATGTTATAAGCATTACCTTCGGCACAAAGTTTTGTTCATGTACGCTTTTCTTTAAATGATATTTGTTTCAACACATTTATTAAATCAACATAAAAAGTCAAATATTTATACTTTGATCTCCAAATGTCATGGCCCACGTAAACTCTTGTGCACCCTGTATGACATTAGTTTCTAGAGTCAGGTCGCGAAGGGCGTCCGGCCAGGAAAGGTCGGTTGGTCTTTTACGGCCTTTTGTAAACATGATAAGTCTTGTTTCATCCAGTTGGCATGTCTGATCACTTGTAGTTCCATTTATGCAAAGTAGGGTCCATACATAGTACATAGGACAAGTCGACCAAAACACCATCAGAATGTTAGCTGCGAATGAGAAGACAACATAATGTTGGTAAGAGAAAAATGTTTTTCTTTTTATCTTAACATATAAGGATTATACATGTTCTGTCGTAAAAATCTACATTTTAGAACATTTGAAATGTTCATCATTAAATATGTAAAAATAAACAAAGTGTATGTATACAATATTTACCGTGACAATGTGTTTAATGCGAAAATATTTTGTTAGCATATCCATAGTACGATCTCCTATGTATTGGTTTAAAAATAAATCATTTACCACATATGTTACAGTGCAGGAGTGTAATAAACCCATGGCATTTTTTTTAATTAACCTAGTGTAATATAACTTCCGTTTCATCGTTCGATGTTTTTTGTATAACTCTGCTATGTACGTAAAATACCGAACTACGATCCGGCTTCCCCAAATACATATATGACGTCGATTTGTCATGGTAAAATGACATTATATTGTGACGTTACGTCATACGACGAATGACGAAAATATGCCGGACTTTTTAACGCTCCTTCTGGACATGATATGTTGAATAAATGGTAAATGTATTATTTTTCTGAGTTATTCTTACATTCGTGATCATGTATTATTTTATTTATTAAACTCGTCGGCAAAACCTTGAATAATATATTTTTGCTAAATCGCTTAATAAAATTATATAATAAATGAGCACTCATGTAAGACCCACTATATATTATACATCATCCATGGAAATCACAATCTTTCAAACATTTATATTTCAAATTAATTAGAAATTTAAAATTCTGAAATACTCGTACTTTTCAGTATTTGCTCTTAAGAGAATGCGTTAATTGATTACTTGATTTTCCCTGGCTGTCCACTCTGACCCCAGAGAACACTGCGTTCGGGCTATTGTCGTTATGAGATAAAGACACACTTTTCTTTACGCAGCTTGCCTTTTTAGGATTACTTGAAAACCAATGCAATGATATTAATATAAGTTAAAAAATATCTTTATAGTAGTACATGTATATTAGAAACAATTAGTACATGGTGTTCGCGTTTTTATGTATGTTTTAACCATTACACTCCATGTCCATTTCAAATACGACAGTTGCAAACATTCAAGAAGGTATGTAATACTTAAACTCGGACCTGTTTGTGAGAAAGAATCGTATTGTATGTAGTATTGTGTTTTTATATCGCGAATGTGTCTGCTTGAGACAGTAATCTGAACGCTGTCAGACCGGAGTATCATGCCACAGACACATGATATGATATCCCACCCAGTCATATTATACTGACACCGAGCAGACCGCACCTAGAACTATCCTCTAAATGCTGAGCGCCAAGCGAGGACGCGTCTAGTACCATTTTTTTCCAAGTTTTTGGTATGGTCCGCCGGATATCAAACCCACGACTTTCCAAATGAGGAGGACACTATCACTAGACCACCACCGCGCTAAAAAGCAAGAAAAGGAAAAGAAAGCAAAATCAAATGTAAAATGAAAAATTAATAAGTAATCATGACTAAATTAGCGTTTTACGGCGTACAAATAGAATATGATGCCAACCGAAGATACAACGGTTACACTTTAAATAGTTCTATCTGGTGTATCTATTATAATCCGCTAAATATTTGTGAACGTTTTACTACATAGAACATTAATAGAACTGTCAAAAATAGTTTACGCGTGGTCCAGTGGTTAAGCACCGAACTCATGATCGGAGAGTCGTGGGTTAGATCCTCCGCCACGGCTATGTGTTGTGTCCTTGACCAAGACACTTTTCCGCATATGCTTAATCCTGGTTCTAACCAGGAAGACTTCGAGCGTGATTTGCCTAAGTTGTAAGAACTTGTTTCACAATCGAAGTAAAATAAATAAGTTTAAACTAAAGTATAGTTTACGTCATTTTGGAATACAACAGTTATACTAGCCATGATTCTAACACATTTTGTCTAACGATAAAAATGACAAATTATAAAAAAGCATGTATAGCGTATTACCTAGTATCATCTCCATAGAATGTGTATGTATATACCATTTCACTTTCTTTCCTTATTATAGCAATGGCGTTAACAGCGCTGACAAAATTACTGCTGTGAATCCCAAAGTATATTTCGCTAAGGAACTGACCTGCGATCTGTTACAGAACAAACAGATAAATTAGTAACTCATCTAGGTAAATATACAGGGTGTCCGAAAAGAAAGGTAACACTTTATCATTTTCAGAACTTTGCTTTAATGTTAAAGAATTTGCATCAAAATAAACACACAAATAAAGCAAAGCTATAAGTTTTTTTCTGTAAAAAGTGAAGTAAATATGTCCAACAACATCATTTTTACAATATTTTTAGTACAAAGTACCTTTTGTGTCAAATAGCGTCACGTCAATAATTAATGACGTTCTCAAGATGATGGCCCTTCAACACTTTTCCCTGTTGTACTCGCACTATGAAATTGTTTATAACATTTCCACACATTTCTTCACTGATTTTCTTCACTTCCCATTTGATGTTTTTCAACAGCATATCCGTTTCCACTGGCTTTGGTCTGTAAACAGCCGACTTCAGGTAGCCCCAGAGAAAGTAATTGCACGGGTTCAGATCAGGACTGTGTGCGGGCCAAGATTGTCCACAATTCTTCACTTCAGGGTATCGTCGGGAAATCACCTTATCGCGGAAAGTTTCAAGAAGATAATCTAATACAATATTAGATGTATGTGCCGTCGCACCATCTTGCATGAACCAGACGTTTTGCATATTTTCCGTTCGCTTTCGAAGCGCTGGAACAAACTTATTTTTCAAAAGCGAGAGGTACCGATGTGAATTCACAGTGTCCTTAAACACATATGGACCGATCACTCCGTGCGACGAAATAGCACACCAAACCGTTAATTTCTCACTATGTAATGGTCTCTCTGTAAAACAGTGAGGCTGTTCATTTACCCAGAATCTCATGTTTTATTAGCATACATGGCCAGACAGCAGGAAATGCGACTCATCTGTAAACCAAACATCATGAAATGCGTCAGCGTAATTATCGGCAACGTCAACAGCCCAGCGACAAAAATCTAATCTTTGAACCTGATCTGTGATATTTAAACTCTGCATAATCTGAATTTTATAAGGAAAACGTTGAAGGTCCTTCTTTATTATGTCATGAACACACGTTTTAGCGATTCCGGTCTCTGAGGAAGAACGTCTCACCGACTTTTTCTGGTCTATTCAAAAGCATTTCTCGAAGCGAACTCACGTTTTCGTCGCTCCTACTTGACCTCGGCCGACTTGCTTTTGAAGCATCCGCTACTGACCCACGTCGCTCAAATTTATGTACTATCTTGTAGACATGTTTCCTGCTTACATTTGTATTCTTAAAAAGATATTTAAACTTTCGCTGAAAGTCATTTATTTTGGCGCGTTATTGTTGCAAGTAATAAAAACTTACATTTAAGACCTTTAAATTGGTATAAATTTGATTAAAATAGCCCAAGATTAGGCAAAGTTATGCAAACTTTAAAGTGTTACCTTTCTTTTCGGACACCCTGTATGTTTAATAAAAAAAGTAAAATCTCGAAAGGCTAGGCATCTTTTACAAATCCCTTTAAGCTGGTAAACTCATAAATCTGTTTACATGTGGTTATAGATGATTTTACTTAAAACTATACGTTCACCACTAATTTACAACACAAAGTAACATTAAATCACCATAACAAAGACATACAATAATAAAAAAGACAAGCAAAACGGTGGTTATATCAAAATAAGGGTCCTCCGTGGCCGAGTGGTCTAACGCGACGTCTGTAGATACTAACCTCGCACCGCTAAGGTCATAGGTTCGAGTCCCGATCACTCCAAATATTTCATGTGAGAAATTTTGCTGGTTACTTGCGAGGGGTCTACTCTAGGTCATAATTAATCTGAAATGTGTTGAAAATGGCGTAAAATGCCATTCAAACAAAATTACCAGAACAATCAAGCTATATGGCGCCAAGAGGCAAGATTCCATGTTCACTTTTAATATACAAAATACGTTAGTATAAAGATTGTGGAGAATCTAGAACTTTGATACCTAGATGCAGTCTTGCTTAAAATTGTCTTAAAACGTTATATCAACGCGATATGAAAATAAAACTTGCTTAATGTATGCACCATATGGTGTAATATCTCGCATGCATTAAATATCGCTGTGACAACATTTAAAAGTAAAACATTTCCATTTATAAAACAATCATTTCAAACCAGCCCGAACCAGAACAACAAAAAACAAAAACAACATGTGTTGCCATAATCAATACAACGTAATCACGAACATGTGTGAAGCTTCATTATTTTTCATTTAGAGGTAAAATGTTTCCGTTTATAACTTAAGAAAGCCAAACAAGCTAATGTCAAAATGGCCACAAATCAAACTATTTTCAAAACAATCACACATTATAATTAATAAAGTTTCCACTTCCAAATATCGGTGTTGTAACAAAATATATAGTCTATTTGGCCTAAAGTAGCATGGCATTAAGTCCAAGGTTATCGATGATATTTCAAAGAGGTAGCAAGAAGTTAATCTAGTTCAATTAAGCTTATCACAATGTAAATAAGAATAAAGCGTTTTAAAGATATTTTATTATATTTTTTTTTGCTATAAATAATAGTCATTTCGACGTTTATTTTATAAAGACCCGTTAAGTATTAGGGATTTTAAAAAAGATCAAACTTGTTTAAATATACAAGACTAACTAGTTTTATGTGTGGCCTGAATGGTACAGTAATGTCACGCCATGTAAGATGCTTTGTATAGCATGATTAGCATGGACTACGATTGCAGAGCTGGGCCTTTATTGAATGCCGATCTACGACCTGAACATGTTTGAATGTTGATGAACGATTGCAGACCTTGGTCTGCATTGAATGTTGATCATTTCTATATTGATCTACATGTACGATTGCAGACCTGGGTCTCCACTGAATGTTGATCTACGACCTAGATATTTTTATATTGATCTGCGTGTACGATTACAAGACCTATGTCTACATAAAATGTCAATCTACGACCTGGACATTTTTATGTTTGTATGATTGCAGACCTGGTTCTACCTACATTGAATGTTAATCTACGACCTGGATATTTGATATTTTTATGTCGATCTACGTTTGCTGATCTGGGTGTACAGTGAATGACGATCTACGTTTGCTGATCTGGGTCTACAGTGAATGTCAATCTACGTTTGCTGATCTGGGTATACAGTGAATGTCGATCTACGTTTGCTGATCTGGGTCTACAGTGAATGACGATCTACGTTTGCTGATCTGGGTTGACAGTGAATGACGATCTACGTTTGCTGATCTGGGTATACAGTGAATGACGATCTACGTTTGCTGATCTGGGTATACAGTGAATGACGATCTACGTTTGCTGATCTGGGTGTACAGTGAATGACGATCTACGTTTGCTGATCTGGGTCTACAGTGAATGACGATCTACGATTTGTAATCTCATTTAAACAACAAACATGATTTATTTCTTTGAATATTTAGAGACATGTCTATGACATCGAGAACTAACATACGATCAATAAACATAATATTATTTTTAGTATCCACTTTTTCATGTGATCCTGAACGGTTAACCAGCACACTTAAGCACACCTTTCTTCGCAAGAAACTGATATTTTTTTCAATTGAATAAACGGTAAAAGAGATACAATGTCATATATGAATCACCACGGGCAGCGATTCAAACTCACGACCTCGGAACTGATAGTCAGATGATTTGTAGACTGAGCTAACATAAAGTTAAAAATGAAGTTATTAATGGGTTTGTGTTATGAAAAATACAAAACTTTGATTTTTTTAATTTTATGATGCTACTTTAACCAATAATAAAAAACATTTATTCACGAGAGAACTCTTTTTAATAGAGTAAATTTCCATGAGGCCCTCGAATGATATCATCACCAACTTATCTTTGTTGGCATTCAATAACTTTCACACATATAGATATTATCAATATTTGGAACACTGGTAGTCCGAGCACCAGTGTCATCAATAGCATCAGATTTACCAGGCAATCGTCGAATAGTATAAGAATAGCTCTTCTTATTTTCAAATTCAAAATATATTACACAGACTAGTATTTCAAAGAAACTCACGTTAAAATAGAGTTTACTGTTGTTTACACATATTACAGTCAAACCTGTCTTAAGCAGCCAGTGAAGGGAAGGAGCAAAAGTGGCCTTTTAAGACAGGTGGCTGCTTAATACAGGTTAATTTTACTCTGAAAACAAAGAAATGGGAAATAGCAAATGTGGCTGCTTTAGACAAGTGGCTGCTTAGTAGAGGTGCCCACATACACAGGTTTGACTATATACAATACGTTTATTTTATTTCTTTTTCCTTTTTTTTTTGGTGGGGTGGGGGTAACTATCAGGAAAAACATCACTCCAAGTAGTACAAACATACACTGGAATGAATTATAAACACGTTTGACCAGAAATGATCTCTACATTGTTCGAGCAATTAAAAATATCCAAAGTTGCAAAATGCATTCATTCAAATTACCATATAGGTAGATATTCTTAAATAAACAGTATTTTTTTACGATTATAAGTTCATGATACATGTATAACCATTGAAAAGGATATTTTGAAATGATGCGACAAGAAAAAGATATATGAATAGAATCATAATTATATATTATGAGATTAAATATATATTAAATATTAACAATTTTGTAATAATTTTCATTCGGTTGTCAGAGATGGCCAAATATTTAATGTAATAGATACAGCACTGAAAACAAAACAACACTTCATAATAATTGATATCTGCAGTAAAGCTAAACAAAATATAAAAAGATAATTGAATTAAATGACGGTGACATTAGAACTTTTTTTATTGTTTATATTTCAATCGTAGAAAAATCACAATGAACTGAGTGTTGACCCAAAGGGAAGACAGAAGAGTGTTTTAATTTTTTGTTTATTGAACTGTTGTTGCGTGTATTTAATTGTAACACTGTTACAATCTTTTTTGCATGTACCTCTTCTTAAATATTTCGGGATTGTTTTATGGTCGCAAATAACATGTTCAATACGTTTTATAAAATATTTCTGAAAAAAACTACATGCTGTTATAACATAACTAACACAATTGATAAATAACTAATTTTCTTACTTCGCTGTCAAAGACGTCCTTAGGCATCCCTTTTGGAATGTTTACATGTTGTATATTCTGAGGTCCTCCACATTGTTTGGCAGGTGATGCACTGATTTCTATGAACATAACAAGGTGCACAAAGACAATGTAAGCCGGCGACATGATTGTACGTATCTGCTGCTGCAGCTGCACCGACATAATGAAGACGCAATCACATGTTCTAGTGTTGTAAGGATTAATCTAGCATTTCATCAATTAACCAAACACAGTTATCGATTGAGGCATTGGCCTACACTTAATTAAACTATTAAAAAAGTATCGTTGTGAAATGCCGCGGTAAAGCCAAGCTGTGCATTTACATTTATCAGGAAAATGATGCAAAATATACACATATTACAGCTATGTGTTCAAATATATAATTATTATAATTAATATTATATTCTTCTTCTTCTTTTTATTACAATTATTATTATTAAAAATCATTATTATTATTATTATTATTATTATCATGATACACATATTACAGCTCTGTGTTCAAATATATTATTATTATTATTTATATTATCTTATTCTTCTTCTTTGTATTACTATTATTATTATTAAAAATCATTATTATTATTATTATTATTATTATCATGATACACATATTACAGCTCTGTGTTCAAATATATTATTATTATTATTTATATTATCTTATTCTTCTTCTTTGTATTACTATTATTATTATTAAAAATCATTATTATTATTATCATTATCATTATCATTAACATTATTTTTATTATTACTGTTACTTACTATTACTATTATTTTTATTGTATTTATTATTATTATTATTATTATTATTATTATTATTATTATTATTATTATTATTATTATCATTATCATAATCATTATCATTACGTGGGTCATCTTTATCAAAACATTTCTTTGAGGGGAAAAAGTTAGTACTGAATTCGTTTTCAGTTCATTTTATGTAACCATGGAGATTAAGTGACTTTGTTGGGACCACTTTACATTTTCTTAAAGATTTAATGGGTCAGCGGAAAGTTTAGATTTAATAAAAAAAATACATAATGTCAAAATGCATTATGTTGTTAACTTCATACTATTGTTACAGATGCCTCACCTTTATCGACGATGTTTTTTCGATCGTAGCAATAATTATATATTATGCTGCATCATATATTATGGATATTCTGTTCAATAACTTATATTGTATTTTGTCTCTGTAATGTAAAATATTTGAATTTTGTTGACCAAATACTAAATCGCGGCCTGCGATAAGTCACTCATTACATTGGCAAGTATCGGGTTATGCTAAAACATTGACGAATCCAACGGAAAATGCCGATCTGTGTGTTAGCGAATTTCTCATAAATAAGATAAACTACAAGGACGGAATCAACCATTATCTTCGAATGGGACCTTCCTCTTTGTGATTCAATAAACTTACCATCATAACTATACTTATAGTTATAGAAGGTGTATTAATTACAATAGTTTTAATATACATATTGTGGAGGGCGTGGCGTAATGATTTGGACCCAAAATTGATTCCTCACCACGGCGACGTGTGGTGGCATTTTATAGACTAGCTATATTATTCTTAGTTTATACTAATCTGTATTAGCTCGATTACAAAGAAAGCTAAAAGCTTATATAGATCGCTTCTGTGTAAAATAAGTACAGAGTGTTGTGTCTTGGGAGGTATTGGGTCGAGCTCGGGATCGAACCCGAATCCTCAGATAGCAGAAATTATCAAAATTAATTCGATGTATATACCGTATTAAAATAATGAGAGAGAAAAGTTATACGGCAAACGTAACAAAGACTTCGACGTATTATGCACGTAGTATTGATTACCTGTGATACTTGCAACTGCTCAAGACTAGCGACAATCGGAACCATGCGATGTTTCGACTGGGCTGCACTCTCATCAGGCACGAGAGATAAAGCTTAAGGAAACTGAACGTTTTTTTGGTAAGGGTTATTTCCCTTGATGTATCTCTATACTCTGTTATTGCCAGTTATCAGCTGTTGCACAATCAATCGTTGCTCGGTTCTTGAATTTTTTTATTGAAAACTGTTTGTTCTATATTCGGCCATTTTTGAGTAAATACACCAGGCATTAGACAAATGGACAATGTATAAGAGAACCTAGAATAGAATAGTGCTCAGGTAACAGTAGGAGCAGCAAACATCTCAATAGAGACTCAAACATTGATTGATTGATTGATTAATTGATTGATTGATTGATTGATTGATTGATTGATTGATTGAATATTTAGCGTCATATTTATGTCATCGAAGGCTAACAGACGATCAGTTACCCTAACCACTGTTTCCTTGGATCCTGAAAGGTTAACCAGTACTCGAGCACACCCCATCTCAGCAAATAACTGATAACTTTCCCACTTGAATCAGCGTATATCAGTCATCACGGAGATTGTTGCCGGGCGCGGATTCGAACACACGACCCCTGAATTGATAGTCAGACGCGTTACCGACTGAACTAATCGGACCCGATCAGCACTATGGCTGTGGTGGAACGATCGGCGGGTAGAAATATGACTCTGTTGGCTGTGGTTGGGTGATCGGCGGGTAGAAATACGACTCTGTTGGCTGTGGTGGAACGATCGGCGGGTAGAAATATGACTGTTGGCTGTGGTTGGGTGATCGGCGGGTAGAAATATGACTGTTGGCTGTGGTTGGGTGATCGGCGGGTAGAAATACGACTCTGTTGGCTGTGGTTGGGTGATCGGCGTGTAGAACTATGACTGTTGGCTGTGGTTGGGTGATCGGCGGGTAGAAATATGACTCTGTTTGCTGTGGTTGGGTGATCGGCGGGTAGAACTATGACTGTTGGCTGTGGTTGGGTGATCGGCGGGTAGAAATATGACTCTGTTGGCTGTGGTTGGTTGATCGGCGGGTAGAACTATGACTGTTGGCTGTGGTTGGGTGATCGGCGGGTAGAACTATGACTGTTGGCTGTGGTTGGGTGATCGGCGGGTAGAAATACGACTCTGTTAGCTGTGGTTGGGTGATCGGCGGGTAGAACTATGACTGTTGGCTGTGGTTGGGTGATTGGCGGGTAGAAATATGACTCTGTTGGCTGTGGTTGGGTGATCGGCGGGTAGAAATACGACTCTGTTGGCTGTGGTTGGGTGATCGGCGGATAGAAATACGACTCTGTTGGCTGTGGTTGGGTGATCGGCGGGTAGAACTATGACTGTTGGCTGTGGTTGGGTGATTGGCGGGTAGAATTACGACTCTGTTGGCTGTGGTTGGGTGATCGGCGGGTAGAAATATGACTCTGTTGGCTGTATGGGTGATTGGCGGGTAGAAATATGACTCTGTTGGCTGTGGTTGGGTGATCGGCGAGTAAATCTATGACTGTTGGCTGTGGTTGGGTGATCGGCGGGTAGAAATACGACTCTGTTGGCTGTGGTTGGGTGATCGGCGGGTAGAAATATGACTCTGTTGGCTGTGGTTGCGTGATCGGCGGGTAGAACTACGACTCTGTTGGCTGTGGTTGGGTGATCGGCGGGTAGAACTATGACTGTTGGCTGTGGTTGGGTGATCGGCGGGTAGAACTATGACTGTTGGCTGTGGTTGGGTGATCGGCGGGTAGAAATATGACTCTGTTTGCTGTGGTTGGGTGATCGGCGGGTAGAACTGTGACTGTTGGCTGTGGTTGGGTGATCGGCAGGTAGAAATATGACTCTGTTGGCTGTGGTTGGTTGATCGGTGGGTAGAACTATGACTGTTGGCTGTGGTTGGGTGATCGGCGTGTAGAACTATGACTGTTGGCTGTGGTTGGGTGATCGGCGGGTAGAAATACGACTCTGTTGGCTGTGGTTGGGTGATCGGCGGGTAGAAATACGACTCTGTTGGCTGTGGTTGGGTGATTGGCGGGTAGAAATACGACTCTGTTGGCTGTGGTTGGGTGATCGGCGGGTAGAACTATGACTGTTGGCTGTGGTTGGGTGATTGGCGGGTAGAAATATGACTCTGTTGGCTGTGGTTGGGTGATCGGCGGGTAGAAATATGACTCTGTTGGCTGTGGTTGGGTGATCGGCGGATAGAAATACGACTCTGTTGGCTGTGGTTGGGTGGTCGGCGGGTAGAACTATGACTGTTGGCTGTGGTTGGGTGATTGGCGGGTAGAATTACGACTCTGTTGGCTGTGGTTGGGTGATCGGCGGGTAGAAATATAACTCTGTTGGCTGTGGTTGGGTGATCGGCGGGTAGAAATATGACTCTGTTGGCTGTGGTTGGGTGATTGGCGGGTAGAAATATGACTCTGTTGGCTGTGGTTGGGTGATCGGCGGGTACAACTATGACTGTTGGCTGTGGTTGGGTGATCGGCGGGTAGAAATACGACTCTGTTGGCTGTGGTTGGGTGATCGGCGGGTAGAAATATGACTCTGTTGGCTGTGGTTGCGTGATCGGCGTGTAGAACTACGACTCTGTTGGCTGTGGTTGGGTGATCGGCGGGTAGAACTATGACTGTTGGCTGTGGTTGGGTGATTGGCGGGTAGAAATATGACTCTGTTGGCTGTGGTTGGGTGATTGGCGGGTAGAACTATGACTGTTGGCTGTGGTTGGGTGATTGGCGGGTAGAAATACGACTCTGTTGGCTGTGGTTGGGTGATCAGCGGGACTCTGTTGGCTGTGGTTGGGTGATTGGTGGGTAGAAATATGACTCTGTTAGCTGTGGTTGGGTGATCGGCGGGTAGAAATATGACTGTTGGCTGTGGTTTGGTGATCGGCGGGTAGAAATATGACTCTGTTGGCTGTGGTTGGGTGATTGGCGGGTAGAAATATGACTCTGTTGGCTGTTGTTGGGTGATTGGCGGGTAGAAATCCGACTCTGTTGGCTGTAGTTGGGTGATTGGCGGGTAGAAATACGACACTGTTGGCTGTGGTTGTGTGATTGGCCGGTATAAATACGACACTGTTGGCTGTGGTTGGGTGATTGGCGGGTAGAAATACGACTCTGTTGGCTGTGGTTGGGTGATCGGCGGGACTCTGTTGGCTGTGGTTGGGTGATTAGCGGGTAGAAATACGACTCTGTTGGCTGTGGTTGGGTGATCGGCGGGTAAAATATGACTGTTTGCTGTGGTTGGGTGATTGGCGGGTAGAAATATGACTCTGTTGGCTGTGGTTGGGTAATTGGCGGGTAGAAATACGACTCTGTTGGCTGTGGTTGGGTGATTGGCGGGTAGAAATATGACTGTTGGCTGTGGCTGGGTGATTGGCGGGTAGAAATATGACTCTGTTGGCTGTGGTTGGGTAATTGGCGGGTAGAAATACGACTCTGTTGGCTGTGGTTGGGTGATCGGCGGGACTCTGTTGGCTGTGGTTGGGTGATTGGCGGGTAGAAATACGACTCTGTTGGCTGTGGTTGGGTGATCGGCGGGACTCTGTTGTGTTGGCTGTGGTTGGGTGATTGGCGGGTAGAAATATGACTCTGTTGGCTGTGGTTGGGTGATTGGCGGGTAGAAATACGACTCTGTTGGCTGTGGTTGGGTGATCGGCGGGTAGAACTATGACTGTTGGCTGTGGTTGGGTGATATGCAATAACTGGAACTTTCCAGTTTATAAACTGTGATAAAGTAACCAGTAACTACTGCAGCTTTCCGATATAAACAAATGACTGATAAAGAGCCCGGATACCACGGAAACTGTCTAATACATCTGATGTGGTTATGTGATAATATGATAATAATGCGTTATATCTTATACATTAAGTTTATCAATTATTTTATAACCACAATTACGTTACCGTGTTGACGAAACAACAATTTCAATTCTGATTTAGTATTTAACACCATGGCTGAAATACAATTAAAAAAAAAAAAGAATGAATAAATACATGAATGAATGAATGAATGAATGAATGAATGAATGAATGAAATGAAATAAATGAATGGGGTTTTACGGCGTTATATTTATAACACATTAAAGGTGACATGGCGCCAACAGGGTGGAAGAATTCAAGTTCACCCTCTATGTACAAAAACAGTAAATTAGCATACAGATAAAAAAAAACATAACAACAAATGAACATGAAAAATGAACCTACAACCTTGATACCTGCAGAGAACTGTAAAGTTTGAACAAAGTATTCTGTTTTACTTAAAGTGCCACCTCCTACGACACGCGTTAGCTTCGTCGATTCTTTCTTGCCATCAATCATTTGACCCCCTGGACCCCCGCACACAAGTTGATAATTTAACCAAAATTATGAAAATGACAAAAATGATCAATTGAACATGAAATATATTCTGAGGATTGTCACCCCTCTGCTAAAATTGACAGTGAATCTATTCTTACCCGGAACAACAGGGATTCCAACAGTAGAAGGAAGATAATTTGTTTTTCGTTTTTTTCGATCGATATTTGAATGTGTAACTCATCAAAAATTCTGAGTTATCAATCACGAAGTGATCTGGTAACTCAGATTTCAATTATGAAGTGGTAACTCAGATATCATCAGTATTGAAGTGGCAACTCAGATATCAATCTTGAAGTGGTAACATAGATATCAGTCATGAAGTGGTAACTCAGATATCAATCTTGAAGCCGTAACTCAGATATCAATGATGAAGCGGTAACTCAGATATCAATGATGAACCGGTTACGCAGATACCAATCATGAAGTGGTAACTCAGATATCAATCTTGAAGCGGTAACTCAGATATCAATCTTGAAGTGGTTACTCAGTCACCAATCATGAAGCGGTAACTCAGACACCAATCATGAAGCGGTAACTCAGATATCAATCTTGAAGTGGTAACTCTGATATCAATCTTGAAGTGGTTACTTAGATATCAATCAAGAAGTGGTAACTCAGATATCAATCATGAAATGGTAACTCAGATATCAATCTCGAAGTGGTTACTTAGATATCAACCAAGAAGTAAGCATAAGCGGATAAAGTGTTTGCTCAAGGGCAGTACATATAGCCGCGGCACAATCACTCGATCCTGGGTTGGGTTTTTATCACTGGTCCAAGCGCTCTATTTGATTTTTAGTTTTTCGTCGGTCGATATTTAATGTATGTAACTTAAACATATTAATGATAAATAAGTTTAATTTAAACAGCGTTAGTTTCAAATCAATATCTAAGGATGAAACACGAGTAACAAACTTGCTTCAATCTGCCGATTTCATCATGCACCTACAACAGGTTTTTCCAACATGGATTATCCACTTTGTGTATAGATCAATAAGGGGACACTGGTGTCTTTTCATACAATATAATACCGCAGTGTCAATCTTTTCCAGCTGTTGGCGGGATCATTTGTATGATTTGCATGTAACGAAAATAATGTCAGATATAAACTAAACATTTGTAAAACTCGTATTTATATGTATGTTTGTGCGTCTGTGTTAACAATGTTGTCGTTATTCATCAAAATGGTACTGATTGGCATCACTGGGGTAAGTGTGATTCTTTGTTAACTTTTTATATGTCATTATTGTATGAACGTTCCTTTCATGTTGACTATTAAAAAGACAACAATCCTGATATTTCAACTTGTTTTTTTCGGATGATGGCCTGGTTGTTTCTTTAATATTTGTTAGTTATCGTTTTTTCACTGTTATATACAATTTCTGTCATTTGATTATGTTATATGAATATCATCAACGTGTCATAGTCATGTGACGGAGTTAATTGTAGACACATTCATACAAGTGATAA
This sequence comes from Panopea generosa, assembly GCA_029582155.1. Taxonomy (NCBI): domain Eukaryota; kingdom Metazoa; phylum Mollusca; class Bivalvia; order Adapedonta; family Hiatellidae; genus Panopea; species Panopea generosa. Next base: position 5,771,851 of record CM055894.1, read on the forward strand.
TCGAATGGTAAAAAGAAAAACAACTTCAACACTGACATGGTCGTGTGTGGATAACGTAACTGCTTCATATACAGTTACTCCTGGTTTTCCTTTTCTGATAGAACTTGTTTTATAACATTTCATTATCTTTTCCATCGAGGTCGGGGGTTCGAGTTCTGCTCGGTACAAACACTAATTATGAGACAGTTTGCCAGCCCTGATATCAGTCTTTGCAGAAGGGTTGTGGGTTTGCTAATATACCTGTATGTATTCCTGATGTATTAATACAACATTCAAACTGGTTTACGTGTACATGGTTAAGCATATTTTTCACAATATCTGTTTTAAGAGATGTTACAGGTTGCAAAAACATGTATCGATACAATGTGTAGAATTATGCACGGACTTTAATCGTACTGTGAACAAACACTTTATATAAATCATTTCTGTCCTAACCTTATACTTAAAGAGAAATACTTACCTATGATTAATCGAATTAAACAGTTTGTAACGTCAAGATACTTGTGATGCGATAGAAAACTAAGTGACTTGTATGCTTTCGGCCTGAAGTGATTTTGGAAAGCCAACATTTAAGTTAGTACAACTATAACTGATGGATGAAAATGTTGAATACTCTTGTAACTATTATTGATCAAACAATTTATAAAAAAAAAAAAGATTTATATTGGAGAGATATTTGTTTTAATATATTTTTATTTTAAAGTTGGTATGTTGATTTTTGTTTTTTTTTTGTTTTGTTTTTCGTCTCTTTTTTTCTTCAATTTTACTCTGGGGTATTTGTTGTATGTGTTCTGACTTCGAGTTACTGCAATGATTGTTAATATGAAATATATAATAGTAATAATTAAACAGCTCCAAATAAACAACTATTTTGAGTGAATAGTACACAACCAGAATTAAAGATTATACACAATGAATTATTTGAGAAAAAGTAAAAGGTATATACACATATTTCTTATTGACTAAAACGTTTACAGTTTCTCGTCAGTTTTCTAAACTCATTTAAAATATCTAAATTCTATTTTTTGTATTAGTACTACTTTATATGACTCAATATAGGGGAGTGACACATGTCTTTTAACCTGACCACGGCCAATTTCGGAAATATTTTATTTTGTCACTTTCGGGATTCGAACCCACGGCCACTGCGGCGTCAGCGCCTAGCACATTAATGACGAAGTTGGTGCAGTCGGTAGAGTGCTAGGCGCTGTGCTAGGGGCCGTGGGTTCGGATCCCGAAAGCGGTCATTTGAAATAGCCGATGTCTACATTAACCATTGACATGCTAATATTTAACTGAACTATTAAATATCTTGGAGTTATTACAAAAACAAACATCTTAACAAGCGTAATTGTTGGTTTACTCTTTAAAAGCGTAATATTTATGTTTATGTTTCTCTATAAGTTAGATTTTGACATTCAGTGTATTATTTCTAATGTGTTTTACGAGTATGTGTTTTTTTCTTTATGAAAACATGATAAAAATTGGACATTGTAAAGTTAAATGTAGAGACCTTAAAATTCCTCATATTCCTATTTTAAGCGCTCCCAATGACTTGCGTATATGATAAAACGACCGTATATATACCTCTACACATAGAAGATAACAACATCGCCGTTTTTAATTGATTTGAGGTAATGTCCGCATCAACACATGTTACCAGGATCGATATGATTTGTATACCCTCTTTTGTACACATAATACATATTACAATCTGGCAATGAAAATTAATGACTACATCATTTACACGTGTCAAAGTTCAAATAGACGAGTAATGTATCATGCGTGATCCTGCCTCTAACTTTTAATGTACTTTAAAGAAGTTCAAACAGAAACCGACGTTTCATTCTTTTTTAATAACTAACATTCGATATGGAATAAGCTTAAGATAGAAAACCTAGTATGTAAATTTCAAAATCATCTGCTTAATAGAGAATCTAATAATTGTAAAAATACGAATTCAGTGAACCATCTCAAAACTTTGTATTTGCGATCTAACTAGCATAAGCTCCATTTTTAATTCATATTATTGTACCTAGAATAGAGGAATAATTTCTTATGCTGTTATTGTTTTTGTTTTGTCATGTGCCTGTGTTATGACATTTAGCACGTTGATGTAAATAATGTATATGTGTTTGAGGGCCTCGTGTAAGATTGGCTTATTCAAATAAGTTCTCTCGGTAAGACTTTATTATTATTATCATTATTATTAATCTGATAGAGTTGAACTGCGGGAAAAACGGATTTCCTGAAATGATTCAATTCATATAGAATTATAGTTATAATCAAAAATTGAATACATTCCCTGTCAAATCCCGAATTATCATTGGGAGAGGGATATAGATACATAGATTATGTTCTCTTGTTCAGATAGTCTGACGAATCAAACTATACATAATAATGATTATGATTGTATCATCATCATCATCATCATCATCATCATCATCATCATCAGCAGCAGCAGCAGCAGCATCATCATCAGCATCATCATCAGCATCATCATATCATCATCATCATTATCATCATCATCATCATCATCATCATCATCATCATCATTATCATCATCATCAGAAGCAGCAGCAACAGCAAAAGCAGCAGCAACAATATCATTATCATCATCAGTATCAGCAGCAACATCAACAGCAGTAGCATCATCATCAGCATCAATATCATCATCATTATTATCATCCTCATCCTCATTATTATTACTATTAATATTATTATTTGTTATTATCTTTCCATTACTTTCATTTATTATCATTATTAATATAATTATTATTGTTATCACTATTTAATAAAGAACATCAAATCCTAAAAAATATATTTTACAGCATATCTTAATTGATATACGTGTATCACGTGGAGCTTCCAAATCCTACTAAATGTTACAATAGTCAGTTACTGCAAGGAACGATAATCTGGTGCTGACATACTTTGATTAACAGTGTAAGAGTTGTCCAACTTGTGATGAGAATGTAATTTGAAGCTTTATTAATTATAACCGAAATTGCCCGGATGAGGTACTTTTAATCTCGGCAACAAAATATATTTCAATAAAAAATTTTGTTAAATAAAATAACTACAAGCCCATCATTGTTTAATGGTCATTAATTGTACGACATATCAACATTGTATTGGATTACTGATAGTGGACGCAGTACTAACACCATAAGCCATCAGTTGAGAAGGAAAAAGGTCGCCTACATCTGCTATACAACAACGTGTAATGTTTGTAGATAGCCAGTTTTAACTGTTATAATTACATAACTACATGTTTAAAACTGCTACGACACTATCAAAGTATTTGTATGCATCCCGGACTAATAGATACAATACAGTCTTGGAAACCAGCCTGAGCTGTTTGAATACTGATGTGTCGTCAAGTCCAAGTATACTTTATCCTATCAATTATCTAGTTATACGTTTTGTGTATTTTTTATCATTGTAATTTTAATTCAATTATGGTTGAAGGTTTTTCTCGTGCGGTTTGACTTGACATAACGTATCACGAGTGTACCGAAGTTCACGTGGAACATACATAGTAACATGTTGTTGTTGATACTGTGTATGCGAATTTTCAGGCAGCAGGTAATGTTTGTTTCGTACCTGACTTAGACTACATACCTCTGAGATAATTCAGTGATATAAGAATGTATACCTTAGCAGGTCATAGATAATTGATCCAGTGGTAACACGCTGGGCTTGTGATCCAGGGGTCGTAGTTTCATTGATGAGTCAGATACATGTAGGTTTAGAGTTGGGCTTATTAGTCCAGAAAATAGAGTTAACTACTTATTTAGGAGTGTTGCCCATAATATAGGTAAGTTTTGATGATGATGAGCAAACTCATTGTACTGTGCTGTGCTGTGCTGTGCTGTGCTGTGCTGTGCTGTGCTGTGTGTTGTGTGCTGTGTGCTGTGCTGTGCTGTGCTGTGCTGTGCTGTGTGCTGTGCTGTGCTGTGCTGTGCTGTGCTGAATTCTTCGTCTTTTATTGTGTAGTGTAAGGTTATGTTTGTGTTTCTGCTCTGTTCTGTTCTGCTCTGCTCTGCTCTGCTCTGACATAATATCGAAGTCTATACTGCCATTGAGCTTCTTATGTTCTATGTCCACGAATAAAACACGATACTATGTTTATCTAGAACTATATTTAATATATTATATAAACATCAATTAATTACATATTACTTTCTAGGCCAGTAATCATGACCCGAATACAATGGCTGTCGTCATTAACAAGGACTCGTCAAAACTTGAAGACTACATACAGATTCGCAACCCTCCGTCGACAATCAAAGGACACAGAGTAGTGGTAGAGTACAGGTGCACCCACGATAGAATCGTTGGGCTGGAAGTCCAAACTGACGTTGAACACCAAAGTGCTCAAAAAGTGTTCCAAAAAATATGGAAGTGTCGCGCAAGTTTAGACAAAGGTGCTACTAAATTAAAGAGAATTAAACTCAAACTTCCACCAGCAATCCAAAACAATTACAATATTTTTAATAAGCAAGTAAAATTCACATCAAAAACTAAAGTACGTGCTTGGATATTGGAGCGTGACTGGTGGCCATCTTGTTTCAAACAACGAAATTGTTACACGCGGTCGTCTGTTAAGGTGGCATACGACACAAAAATACCATCGCCGTTTTCTCGTCCATATATTCACGTGGGGAAGGATTGCAGGAAATGGTCCTGGGATGTGTTAACCTTCATGACGTCATATAAGATACCAACATGTTCTGTAGAGGCAGGTAAGATACCATGACAATAGTTCTTAATCAATTTACAACAGAACTATGTCAATACTTTTAAAGTCGTTCATATACAGCAAAAATGATTGTCACAAATGTGAACTCACTTTACCACATATGTAAAAGCTTTCCACAAACTAGATACCTTATAATGTAAAAATGACGATGATCACATGTGTCATAAAAATGTCACAAAGGCAAAAACATTTTTGATCACATCTGTAAAAAATATTCCTATAAATGTGAAACCGATTTTCGCTCTAGAAATATGAAGCCGAATATTGGTTGAAAGTGTTTGTTTTACAGTTGATATATTGAACTGCTTAATTTACCTAAAACATATATCGGACAGAAACGTTTTATTTCTGTGTTCAATTTAAATTGTATCGAAAGAAAATATATTCGAATTTATTCTATCAATGTATTTTTGACATGTTTTTTTTTCGAGGTTAACAAAGAATGACATTAACATATTCAGTATTTAAGTTTGTGGGTAAACATATTCCTGCATGTCGTGCATTGTCTGAGCTGCTCCTATGGGGTGTGAGGGGTGGCAACACGCCACACCAAAATGCTTTTACATTTGTGACGTTTTTTATGGCATCTTACCATAGCCATTTTCACATTATTACATATTTGGGAACAGTTTACATAGGTAGTAAAAGTATTTCACATTTGTGACCATTTTTACATTTGGTTCCTACAAATTTTAATTGTCGTTATCAAAATAAGGAAAATTATTTTTTAAATGAAAATATACAGTACGTCAATATAAGTTATGACCCCCATTCATGCGACTACCCGACGGGCGCGCTATATATCTGCACGGAGCAAAATTCTGTTTTTAATATTTGTGTAACGTCTATAATGCCTTGGTGCTAGTTATGAATTGGTGGAGTAAATAGACGGCAATACTTCAGTTTTACGTAATGTGAGCACTAATAAGTTTTGTGTTTGTCAGTCACGAAATAACGTTAAGTATCATTTGCATTAACAAAATGTCACATACAAGTATACGTTTCACTACACAGTTGAGTCTCTGTTTAGTGACGGTTATACGATTCCTGTGCGAAGAAACTGTCCTATGTAATTCGGTTAAAATATTTTCAAACTGGTTAATAGGTGCTGTATTTCAGCAGAGCAAAAGCTGGCATAAATATATACTGGTAAAGGACATCACTGGTGCATGCATTTCTGAGCATTTGATGACATCTTTTTTAAAGATCACTGTGATTTAATTGGTTGAGGCAGTAGGTCAACATCTACTGGCTATCATGACATTCTGTGTAAAATGTAATGCTCTATTTGAAAAAATTGAGAATTTCATTGGCTGAGAAAGTAGGTTAACATTTAATCTAAATTTTCTAAAATATTGTATTTTGCAGAAATAGTTGAAGTTATAGAATACCCGGTCGTAATAGGCGGAAACCCCTACGGCGTGTACCGGAAACTTCATCCTTACAAGAATCCCGAACTGGAAGAAAAACGGAAGGCAATGTTTCATAAACCGAGGTATAATTTGAAGAAAATAAATTATGCAGATTACATGCTATTAAACAAGCAGTTATATGGAATTTAAATAAAAAGTTTTATAGTTTTTACTGTTTTTATGGGTAAATAACTTACATCAATTATTCAAGATTTATGCGCAAAATATGATATTACATATTATATGGCAATAACATATATAAACTAAGTTTCTTCATTAAACATAGACTATACTATGCGTAGTGTTTTCCTGGGACTGTACACCAGTGCATACTGTGACTCTGCTGGACCATGTCCTATTTTTTTTAGGTCACCAACAAACAGTAACACGGTACAGTATTTAACAAGTAGCATTTTAAAAGTTGATACCCATCATTATACTAAATGTTGAAAAAAAATTTGTTCGTATGAATTTCTTAAAACTATGGTTTTTTAAACGGGCCTCAATAGCAGAGAAACATATGTAAGCAGTCTAATTAGCTCAGTCGGTAGAGCATTCGCCCTGTAAGCGAAAGTACTCGGTACGAGTCACGTACTGTCATTTAGATTACTTCATATATTTTGTTTGTACACAGTGGTTGGCTGTATATAGTTTGATGTAATACATTTATACAGGTTCACGATTTCTATATGGTTGTACATCCTGGAGTACTGTCCTGGGACTGAACACAGCGGTAAATTGTGTAGCATAATGTTCCACTCCAACTGGAAGATGGAATACAGAACGCTGTTGTTTTTCATTACACCGGAAGGTAACCATCTTTTGAAACGGCGTTCATGTACATTTCATTATACTGTGCAAGGTTACACATTTTAACTCGTGTTCATGTACATTTTATAATTTCACTTAGTTTATACTAATTAGTTTAGCCCGATTATTCAGAGAAAGCTCAGAGCGTATATGAGCGGCTTTCGAATCCACCACCTTGACAGAACCAGTATCAGTATCATTGTTTGTTTTGTAAGGCATTAGGCTGAGCTGGGGACCAAACCCACAACCTCTTGCTTGAGCGGCCAACACTTTAAACACTACACTAACGCCTAGCAATTATTTTGCATCTGATTATAGAAAATGTAAAAAAAAATATGTTACGCACGCACACACGCAGGCGCGCATTTTCTTACTTATCTTATCTATTTAAAACATTGCATAACCTCAGATAACCAAGACTTAAGTGATAATAACGTGCTTTTACATCAATACACATTTGTTTTATATAGTATTACTGTATGGTAAATATTCCGCCATATTATGCTTTGTAAACAAACTCTCTTCGGTGAACGTTCAATTGTGCTGTAAATAATAAAATAAATAGTTGCATTATCTATTCGTATTTTTTTACATGGATAGAAAAAACGCTGACCATGTCCTTTCAATATACTTACATGGATATACATGCAAGACCCTTTGAGGGGCTGCCGATGGACTAAAATAATTTTACGTTATATATTCAAATAAGCAGATGTAACCATTCTTAGGAATTTTCAGCTTCTAATTGCAATTTTCAACGAAAAGTTACTCGACATGTTCATTACGGAAACAGTATATTGATATATACGATAGTGTATAAAACAATTTTCCATTAATCTGGCGATGAAGATATTGTGACACGGTAGATAACCTTGGCAAAAAAATTACCGTAAGCATTGGAAAAATTGACAAACTTTTTTATGCCGTATACGGACAATGGGCAGAAAAATGTGAAATAGATGAACTGGTAACGTCCAAAAAAAATAGCTCCACTGGAAGCTGAGATCAAACAGCTTCGTGAAACGAATTCTGACCTCCGAAGCCAAATATATGAATTAAGAAATGTGCAGGACGATCAAGAGCAGTACAGCCGGAGATCATGTGTGCGTATAAGCAACTTCTCAGAAAAGCCCGATGAAGATACTGACACCATAGTCCTAAAAATTGCAGAACAAGCAGGTCAGCTGTCAGCTTCGGACATTGATCGCTCCCACCGCGTTGGTAAACCTGATAAGCAAGCCAAACGATCACGTCAAATAATTGTGAAATTCTCATCATACAAATCCCGTGCGGCATTCTTAAAGGGCCGCAAAGTGTTACGTGATAAACATATTAACATACACCTGAATGAAGATTTGACGCGCAACCGCATGAATATAGCTTACGAGTGCAGACAACTCGCCAAGATTAAGGACAGCTTTATTCAAAAGACTTGGACATATGATGGAAACATCTATGTCAAAGACAATAATGAGCAGATCAAAAGGATCTGGAAGCTAAGTGACCTTGACACCTTCAGACCAACATAGTTTTCGAAAAAAGGATGAAACTGAGAACCACACACACTGATATGGTTTGCTATATGTCCAGTTACCAGTATGAACTTATCACAGCTGAATGTGTTGTTAAACGATTTTTGTTGTTATGTATATCCCGTGTTCCGTTGTCTCTGTATATTAGGGGAAAAACGTGTTAAATCACTTTTTTTTAATGACATTTGTTCAATTTTGGTCCAGTTTGTGTCAGATCATAAGAGTAGCATTATTCTTGATTGATGACAACGCTATTACCATATAGTCCGTGCGTGCGTGCGTGCGTGCGTGCGTGCGTGCGTGCGTGCGTGCGTGCGTGCGTGCATGCGTGCTCGTGCATATATATATGTATGTATATACTTTACTGAACAATCTCAGTAAAAATTGGTTAAATGATACAAACTATTGAACTTAACTACGTATTCTTTATTAAATCACAAATGTGTTAATTTGCATTGGCCTGAAACGAATAATAATAATATAATGCCACATATACACATGTAATATCAGCGACCAGAAATGAATTACTAACGAATTATAATTAATTATTAAATAAAAATAAATAATTAACTAACAAGTGGCTGTCTTGTTTTTTGTATTAGACAGAGACGGGTTAATAAAAACATTGTGTTTACAATATGCTATTGAATTAATTAATGCATTGTTGAAATATTATTGACAGTATTGAAATTAGAAGTTTTACAGTAGCACACTGACCACTACTGACCACTACTGATCCATTCATGTGTATCGATGATAACAGGTTATATATGTACGCTTACCTGTATACTGCAGTGCGTGCACGGCTACTCTCCCTTGTATTGTGCTAGTTTTTTTTTGTTGTTTTTTTCTCCTTCAGTTTAATATTTGAACAGTGCTATATATACATATATTTTTTTTATATTTTTACACAGTTTCATCTTGACTTATTGTATTAAGCTAGTATTATATTTAATATTCATGGTATTATACTTCTTTTCTCTACAATTTCATATTGAATATTGTATTGTGGTAGCATTTCTAAGTTTCTCATTTAATATACATGGTATGATGCTACTTTTTTCCCTACAGTTTTATATCGAATATAGCAATATATTGGTTCCCTTTAGTTACATATTGTATTGTGCTAGTATTTCTTCAGTTGCATAGTTAATTCTACGGTTTTACATTGAATATCGCATTGTGTTAGTTTTTCTACATTTTCATATTGAATAGTGTATTGTGCTAGTTTTTCTACAGTTTCATATTGAATATTGTATTGTGTTAGTTTTTCTACAGTTTCATATTGAATATTGCATTGTACTAGATTTTCTAGTTTAATACTGAATAATTGTACTGTGCTGGGTTGTTGTTTGTTTTTTTCCCCTTCAGTTTCATATTGAATATTGCATTGTGTTAGTTTTTCTACAGTTTCATATTGAATATTGAATTATGCTGTTTTTTTTTCGAAAATTAAGTTTCATATTGAATATTGAATTATGCTAGTTTTTCTACATTTTCATATTGAATATTGAATTATGCTAGTTTTTCTACATTTTCATATTGAATATTGAATTAAGCTGGGTTTTTTTTGTGTTTTTTTTTCGAAAATTAAGTTTCATATTGAATATTGAATTATGCTAGTTTTTCTACATTTTCATATTGAATATTGAATTCTTTTTTTTTACTACAGTTTCATATTGAATATTGAATTATGCTGGTTTTTTTTTCGAAAATTAAGTTTCGTATTGAATATTGAATTATGCTAGTTTTTCTACATTTTCATATTGAATATTGAATTATGCTTGTTTTTCTACATTTTCATATTGAATATTGAATTATGCTTTTTTTCTACATTTTCATATTAAATATTGAATTATGCTAGTTTTTCTACAGTTTCATACTGAATATTGTATTATACTAGTTTTTCTAAAAATTCATACTGTGCTAGTTTTTTCTACAGATTCATATTGAATATAGTATCGTGCTACATCTTGCTTTTCCAACCATTTCTTTCTTTTGATATTTACTGTATAAGTCTTGATTTTTGTAAAATCATATCCGGTGTTATGCATTAAGAAAGATGTTCTGTCTGCATGTATCCAACTATTTGAAATGATTTGTGTAATTCATTCACTCCTATATTTTCTCATACAATGGATGAAGAAGTGACATTTTCTTTATTATTTTTTCTCCTCGCAAGCTTTTTATTTCCCCCTTTTCTTGTAACTTACTTCACTGACTCTACTGTATTTATCGGGTCTTTTCGATGCAGATCACTCTTTACCTTATATGAGTTTGATGGTATAACATAATGGCTATAGATATTTCTGTATATAGGGTGAGGATAGGTATATTTTGCATTATACAGGCTAAATCCAAAGGCCTTAAATGTTTTACTTATTTTGAATTATACACATGGCTTAAACTGCTACTTTATTTATCAGGTGATATTGAGAAAAATCCTGGTCCCTTTAATATATCTGATCTCACTAAACAATCCAACATTTCCCTTGTCCATTACAACGTACAGAGCTTTTTACAGAAAAAAGACATACTCTATGCTGATCTAAAACACTTTGATATTTTAGCATTTACAGAAACGTGGCTTAGTCCAACTACTGATACAAATGACATTATCTACGACAACTACCATATACCGTTTCGTAATGACAGACGTTTTGACACTCATGGGGGAATTCTTAAATATATAAGTAATAGACTACATGCGATAAGAAGATATGATCTAGAGATACCTGGTATTGAATGCATTTGGTTAGAAATTCGCCTAAAAAATAAAATAATTTTGTTTGGTACATTTTATAGACCACCGAACTCGTCTGCCGCTATTCTTTCATCTATAGACGATTCTATTGGTCTTGCATACGACACTACCATATCCGATATACTAATAACCGGTGACTTCAATTTGAATACACTCACCCAACAACCAAACAGTAAAATAATAAACATATCACAACAGTATAATTTAACTCAAATGGTTACTGAACCCACCCATTTTACCGAAAATGCATCTTCACTTATTGATTTATTCCTTGTATCAAATCTGATTTGCGTTATCCACTGCGGTGTAGGTGAACCTTTTTTAGACCAGAATGTACGTTATCATTGTCCAGTATTTTGTATTCTAAAGTATACTAAATCAAATACCTATTGCTATAAGCGTAAAATATGGAAATATAAGGAAGGAAATTACCCTCTTTTAAAACAAAATGCATCACTTTATGATTGGAACTCCATCTTTGATAGTGATATTGATATTTATGCCTTAAACATGTCTAATGCCATAAAATCATTAGCTGAAGAAACGATACCATCAAAAATTGTGAATATTAGACCGTCTGACCCTCCATGGCTTCATAATGAAATAAGAAAGAAAATGCGACTGAGAAAACGAATTTATGACAAAGCAAAAAAGACAAACATAGAAAATAATTGGCTAATTTACAGAAAAATACGCAACGAAGTCACATTATTAGTACGAAATAGTAAAAACGAATATTTTAACAAACTTACACACAAACTCAAAACTCAAAATATCTCAAGCTCAGACTGGTGGAAAACACTAAAAACTTTTATCAAACCAAAAAAACAATCAAATTAAATCCCAACATTAAAAAGAAACGACATATTATACACTGACGACTACGAAAAAGCTAACATTTTAAACGAGTTCTTCACATCCCAAACTTTTCTTAACGATGAACACAAAGCCTTACCTGATATTCCTATTTGTCAAACAAGACCTCAATTAAATACTATTAAAATTACACCATTAGAGGTTAAATCTACTCTTCAAATGCTAAAACTGGGAAAGGCATCTGGCCCAGACTCTATAAATAATTATATACTCAAAGAGCTTTCACATGAATTATCTGTTCCACTTTGTAATCTTTTCAACAGATCCATTCAAACATGTACTGTTCCAAAATTATGGAAAACTGCAAATGTTAGTGCAATTTTTAAAAAAAAACGACCCTTCCGATGTATCAAATTAAAGCCGGGGTACCCCAGGGATCTATCCTAGGGCCTCTGTTGTTCCTTGTCTATATAAATGATATTGTAGAAAATATAAGCTCATCCATAAAATTATTTGCTGATGATACTAGTCTTTTTATTATAGTAGAATCACCAGATCTTTCCGCTTCTATGTTAAATTCTGATCTCAGAAAAATTCACAACTGGGCTGATAAATGGCTTGTTAATTTTAATCCAAATAAAACAGAATCGATGGTTTTTACGCGTAAAATCAACAAACCGATACATCCAAATATTTCTATGAATCAAACTGTTATACAAGAAGTTATTACTCATAAACATCTGGGCCTTACTTTTTCAAATAATGGATCATGGCATGAACACATTCAATACATAAAAGAAAAGGCATGGAAAAGAATAAACATTATGCGACTTTTAAAATTTCAATTAGATAGAAAATCACTTGAGATTATATATACTACTTTTATACGTCCAATTCTAGAATATGCTAACATTGTCTGGGATAATTGCACTTTGTATGAAGTTAATGAAATAGAAAAGATTAAGTTGGAAGCAGCAAGAATAGTAACGGGAGCAACAAAACTTGTTTCTATATCAGCTCTGTACAAAGAGACCTGTTGGGAATCCTTAAAAACAAGAAGACAAAAACACAAACTTATCCTTTATTACAAAATGCATAATGGACTATCTCCTTCGTACCTATGTTCACTCTTACCTGAAAATGTTGGGAATCTTGTTGGCTATAACATTCGAAATGCACCTTAGGCCTTAGGACGTTTTCATGTAATACTCAATTATATTTTAACTCATTCTTACCGTCTTCTGTGCGTGAATGGAATTCTCTTCCTCACCTCATAAGAGAGTCGCCTTCCCTTAATATATTCAAATCAAATATCAACGCTAATAAACAAAAGGTTCCAAATCATTTTTATACAGGAAACCGAACTGCCCAAATATATGATACACGACTCCGTACAAATTGCAGTAACTTGAATCAACATTTATTCAATAAAAACATAGTTGCAAGTCCAAATTGTCTTTGTGGTGAAATTGAGGACACATCATTATTTATTCAGGTGCAGACTATTTCACCAATATAGACAAAGAATGATGACTGAAATAAAATTAGCTTATCCACATGATCCTTCCTTGAATGATCTTCTGTATGGTAATGAAATCTTACATTAACTGACAACAACTCGATTTTCATGACAGTTCAAAATTATATTATAGAGACCAAACGTTTTAAATATCGCACACAGTTAAATAGATAATGACTTATGATTTTTTACCTACTTAATTATAACAACACGCCTCTATTTGATCTTGGATAGTAAGAAACAATGGTTAATGAATGGATTCGATTGATAAACATAAACTTGGAAAATACCTATCCCCTGTATCGGAATGAACCGATAAAGAAAATAAAATCAGTGGAGTCTCTTTCGTTCTTTCCTTCTCTTCAACCAATACTCTCTTTTTTAGTTTTTGAAATATTCTGAATAAACCATTATTTCTTTAACCAATTTTTGCACATTTGGCCAAATTGAAATTATTTCGGAACAATATGACAAAGTTTATAAGAAATGTAAAATAACTGTTATGGAAGCAGATTTACACAAGCTTCTAAAGCTTTTTTCTGTATCCTTTCCACATAGTTCGTTAAACGTATGACTTTATTGTAAAATATATGCTAAATATATGTACTTATGTGAATAAAATATTGTTTAAACTATAAAACAATTTAGGGCCTTCATTTATGGCAGGCCAAACGTTGCAATATTGTATAACTAATTTATTTTTGTTCAAACTTAACATTTGTGTTGTTAAATGGTACATTTATGATGTTAAGTTTTTACTTTATTCGTTTTACATTCTTATGATCAAACTAAAACATAAATATAAAAATTAACAACAAACATATAACATTAACAAACACAAATTAAAATCTTAAACAATAAGTATAACATTTAAGACCATGAAAACAAAAATACATCAAACAGTTATCAGTTTGGACTGACATATTCACCTCAAAATGTGAAATTATATAATCTGTAACGTTGCTTATAAGCACAATTGCTCTATTCAATGGTAACGTAGGTTCCAACTCGGTGATGATAATAATTCTATATATCGTTGCCACCGGTTTCCCATATGGGCGAGGCCTCCAGAAGAGTATTAGTCATTTTAGATTTTAGTAGGATAGTCCCTGGTTATTTTACATACTCGGTGTAAAGCACCAATTCATGGGACCTCGATATTTTAAAAGTCTCACCCAAAAGACTGATAAGTATTTTTAGTTAGAGGAGCGGTAGGTCGAACCCGCGACCGCTTGGTTTGCTTAATCACAGGTCTATTAATCTGCTCTGGTTCCGACTCTGTTAAAGGCACTGTTTTTATACGTCAGCGATCTGACCAATCGTGCATACTCGGCTTATTCCGAGATCCGTCGCGATTATACCGAGGTAGTCCGATTGCAGTGTATGGTGTATTTGATGAGTAGTTTAGTTAAGTTATCACTGCTCAGTACTATATATTATAGTATATTTCGGTCTATCGTAAAAAAAACATATAATATATTATAGGTAGATTTCACATTCAAATACAGCACACGGACGGACAAACAAGTGCTGGGGTGACTAACTCAGTGGCTCCTTTACACCAGTGGATACGTGTTGTGTTAACATTCAATACAAACAAGGTAACATACAGTCTCTATTTTCGTGTCCAAGTAAATTTTGGTAGAAAAAGGGTTAAATCATTTTTTTCCTCACTATTTTCATTTATTGTATGGGAAGAAGAAGGTTGGTAGGGGACATTTCGACTTATTTTTTTCTCACTTTTCTGAGCGATTTAGTATTGTTAAGTAAAGTCGGTAATCAATATCAGCTTATTAATAGGGTTAAACCATGGACAGCTATTGTCACATTTGTAATCATTGCATTGGGTAGTTATTTTAAATCCTTGTTTTACCGCCGTAAATCTGCAACTTCCGATATAGCGACTTGAACAGAAAAGTTGTGTTTAGTACTGGTAAACTGCCTAGCAAACCCAAAGAATATTAACCTAATCTGTATAACTAAAATATGTAGCCTACTTTTAAAATAGAAAATCAAAAACAACTCATACAAACAAATTGTTTAAAATCATTACAATCATATGTATGGGCGAGCTAGTTTAAATCTCTGCAATATTATTGATATCGTTGGCAGCTGCCAATGGACAGTTTTGTAATCGCTGCACTTGCAGTAATTGCAGAGGTCAGTTGTTTAAGATGCATGCTTGTCCCCACTTTGCAGTTAAGATATTTACATATATTTTATTGGCAGAGGAAGAGTTGATGTAAATCATTATTTTCATATTACTGTCAGAGGATAGTCGTGGTAAATCACTGTTTTCACATTACTCACAGAGGATAGTCGTGGTTTATTACTGTTTTCACATTACTTTCAGAGGATAGTCGTGGTAAATCACTGTTTCACATTACAGTCAGAGGATAGTCGTGGTAAATCAGTTTTCACATTACACTCAGAGCATAGTCGTGGCAAATCACTGTTTTCACATTACACTGAGAGGAGAGTTGCAATCAATCACTATTTTCATATCATTGACAGGAGACAGTTGTGGTAAATTTCTACATTCACGTAATTTGAAGAGGAGAGTTGCGGTACTTCACTATTTTCACGTTATTGACAGAGGAGAGTTGTGGTAATCCTAAATGTTCACGTTATTGCATTGGCAGTTGTTTGAAATTCCTTTAACATTGTTCCTTTTATTGACAGTGAGCAGCTGTTTAAATTTTATTTTATCTTGCAGATACATGCCGTTCTAAACACTTTAATAATTATTTGCAGTGGTCAATAGTTATAAATCACGGGGAGGAATTTAACGAAACACAAGAATCGTCTTACACGTGAGTATCGTACTGAGACTCTTATACTACTTAGTAATAGTTAGTGTTCATTTAGTAAAAAAAATAACAATTAAGAAACCTAAAGAGAGCGACAGCACTGGCTTAATGTTAAACGTCATTTGACTGACAATTTGACCTCATTTCACTCCGGACGGAGCTACGATGAAAGCTCAGATGATTAAGTTGATGTTTGCTTAATCCGTTTCTAAGAATACATAGCTCGTTCAGAATTGAATAAAGGGCGGAGTCTGTGAAATGCTCTTCACGCGTGCGCAGTGATGACGAACCTATTAATGATTAAGAACGAACTAAATAATTAAGTTATTTTGAAGTCTGTTTTAACAAATAAGAGCGACACAATTTTGAAAATTGAAGTGATTCCATTGGTTGTCAAATGAGGTTAAACACTTAACTAGACATAAACGTACATTATCAATCTGAGCCAGTTACGTTTGTACTGAATACAGCACTGCAAAACTGAAATACCATACTTGATATCTATATCAATCATTATACAGTTCTCAATGTGTCACCTTATTCTGACGCCGGAAATAACATTCATATTATACATACATCGACTCACAAATAACATAACAAAACACAAACGGAGGACGTGTAACCTTTACTAAGTGTATACAAGGACTGATACATACATCGACTCACCAATAACATAACACAACACAAACGGAGGACGTGTAACCGTAACTAAGTGTATACAAGGACTTATACATACATCGACTTACCAATAACATTACAAAACACAAACGGAGGGCGTGTCACCTTTACTAAGTATATACAAGGACTGATACATACATCGACTCACCAATAACATTACAAAACACAAACAGAGGGCGTGTAACTTTTACTAAGTGTATACAAGGACTTATACATACATCGACTCACCAATAACATTACAAAACACAAACGGAGGGCGTGTAACTTTTACTAAGTGTATACAAGGATTTATACATACATCGACTCACCAATAACATTACAAAACACAAACGGAGGACGTGTAACCTTTACAAAGTGTATACAAGGACTGATACATACATCGACTCACCAATAATATTACAAGACACAAACGGAGGACGTGTTACCTTTACTAAGTGTATACAAGGACTTATACATACATCGACTCACCAATAACATTACAAAACACAAACGGAGGACGTGTAACGTTTACTAAGTGCATACAAGGATTTATACATACATTGACTCACCAATAACATTACAAAACACAAACGGAAGGCGTGTAACCTTTACTTAGTGTATACAAGGACTTATACATACATCGACTCGCCAATAACATTACAAAACACAAACAGAGGGCGTGTAACCTTTACTAAGTGTATACAAGGACTGATACATACATCGACTCACCACTAACATAACACAACACAAACGGAGGACATGTAACGTTTACTAAGTGTATACAAGGACTTATACATACATCGACTCACCAACAACATTACAAAACACAAACGGAGGACGTGTAACGTTTACTAAGTGTATACAAGGACTTATACATACATCGACTCACCAATAACATTACAAAACACAAACGGAGGGCGTGTCACCTTTACTTAGTGTATACAAGGACTGATACATACATCGACTCACCAATAACATTACAAAACACAAACAGAGGGCGTGTAACTTTTACTAAGTGTATACAAGGACTTATACATACATTGACTCACCAATATCTTTACAAAACACAAACGGAGGACATGTAACAGTTACTAAGTATATACAAGGACTGATACATACATCGACTCACCAATAACATTACAAAACACAAACAGAGGACATGTAACAGTTACTAAGTATATACAAGGACTGATACATACATCGACTCACCAATAACATTACAAAACACAAACGGAGGACATGTTACAGTTACTAAGTATATACAAGGACTTGTATTTGTATAAGTCTTTGATGCATTTAATTCAGCAAGGCCATTGCTCCATGCATTGTACTTTTCATGACCTTGTAACGGCCAGTTGATATGTCCTTCAGAAGTGTAGACATGTCTGTAAAATGGTGGTAGCGCATATTAAAACTCATATACGACACAGTTTAAAGTATTACTAATATACAACACATGCCATTGTTTTACTTTCACGCTGGTATTGGTACAGATAGCATTGTTGACAAATACCAACAACCTAAACAAGGTTCTGTATCAACGTCTCACTACACAGTAACGTCCATTTTCACACGGTAACATGATTCATACGCTTAAAAAAAGTTCTATGTAATTTTGTTTTAGACTATTTTTAAAATGGTTCATAGTAGTTGTGATTTCGTGCTTGAGTTTAGTAGAGCAAACGTTGGCATAGCATATACTGCAATAACACATCACTGTTGTTAAAATGGTGACTTTATATAAGATATAAACATATGCATGTATTTATAAGCATTTAAGGATTTCTTATTTTAAACAATCTCACTGCACCCTCTTTTAAAATTAATCAAGCTGGTAAACCGACAAGTCATTATGCATTTTTTATGTGGGTATACATCCCTGCTATTGAAAAAAACTTTCAAAAAATCTATATGGAACTTTTTTTACCGTGGAAATCCTAGACATTATTTTACATAGGACAAAGAACAAAAACTGTGAAGTGAGACTTATATCGAGAGAGTTTTATACGATATAGTACTATATCTGTCGTATACATATATATATATGTATATTACTTTAATAAATAAAATATGTATATATATATACGATATAGTATAACCAACTTGTGTACATATATATAAAGTGTCATTCTCGAAGATCTCTTTATAAACATAAAAAGAGCACATGTAACTCAAACGAGTTGTATATTATGGTAGACATCCGGGAACAGCAGCCTATATGGACGATACGGAGGGGCTTTTCTCATTCGGGGGTGCTGAACACGTGCATGGTTTCCGTGGTTATATAGGACAAGCTTCGTATTATAGAAACAAGATTGTTGACCACAAAAAGGTATTTAATCGTACAGTTTTATTGTAGACCATAAAAAGGTATGTAATTGTATAGACTTCAAAATGGTATGTAATTGTATAGTTTTATTGTAGACCACAAAAAAGTATTTAATTGTATAGTTTTATTGTAGACCACAAAAAAGTATCTAATCGTATAATTTTATTGTAGAACACAAAAAGGTATGTAATTGTATAGACTTCAAAATGGTATGTAATTGTATAGTTTTATTGTAACCACAAAAAGGTATGTTATTGTAACGTTTTATTAAAAACCACAAAATGGTATGTTATTGTAACGTTTAATTGTAGACCACAAAAAGATAAAGTTATTTTATATTTTGATTGTAGAACACAGAAAGGTTTGTTATTTAAAGTTTTATTGTAGACCACAAAAAGGCATGTAATTGTATTTTTTTTATTGAAGACCACAAAAAGGTAAGATATTTAAATTTTATTGTAGACCACAAAAAGGTATGTTATTGTATAGTTTTAATTGTAGACCACAAAAAGATATGTATTTGTACAGACTTCAAAAGTGTATGTAATTGTATAGTTTTATTGTAGACCACAAAAAGATATGTTATTTATAGTTTTATTGTAGACCACATAATGGTATGGTATTGTATAGTTTTATTGTAGATCACAAAAAGGTATATTATTGTATAGTTGTATTGTAGACCACAAAATGGTATGTCATTATATAGTTTTATTGTAGACCACAAAAAGGTATGTTATTGTATAGTTTTATTGTAGACCACAAAAAGGTATGTTATTGTATAGTTTTATTGTAGACCACAAAAAGGTATGTCATTATATAGTTTTATTATAGACCACAAAAATGTATGTTATTGTCTAATTTTATTGTATACCACACAAAGGTATGTTATTGTATAGTTCTATTGTAGACCACAAAATGGTATGTTATTGTATAGTTTTATTGTAGACCACAAAAAGGTATGTTATTTATCGTTTATTTTAGACCACAGAAATGTATGTTATTTATAGTTTTATTGTAGACCACATAAAGGTATGTTATTTATCGTTTTATTTTAGACCATAAAAAGGTATGTTATTTATAGTTTTATTGTAGACCACAAAATGGTATGTTATTGTATAGTTTTATTGTAGACCACAAAAAGGTATGTTATTTGTCGTTTTATTTTAGACCACAGAAATGTATGTTATTTATAGTTTTATTGTAGACCACAAGATGGTATGTTATTTTATAGTTCTATTGTAAACCACAAAATGGTATGTTATTGTATAGTTTTATTGTAGACCACGAAAAGGTATGTTATTTATAGTTTTATTGTAGACCACAAAAATGTATGTTATTATCTAGTTTTATTGTGTACCACAAAAAGGTTTGTTATTGTATAGTTTTATTGTAGACCACAAAAATGTATGTTATTGTCTAATTTAATTGTATACCACAAAAAGGTATGTCATTGTATAGTTTTATTGTAGACCACAAAAATGTATGTTATTGTATAGTTTTATTGTAGATCACAAAAATGTATGTTATTTATGGTTATACTCATTAACTATGTGTTCTTTCTTTTTTATGTCTTTGTTATTCATCTGTTAAATACGAACACAAATGTAACTTTCAGTTTATTACAACGTACTCATGCTATTGTTCACTTTGAATGTGATGTTCGATATAATATAAATGTTTAAAATGGTTAAAATAAATATCGATTGAGCTACATGTATCAGACGTTTCCTTACTGTTTACTTACTCTACGTCTTCTGTTAGTAAATATATTTACTTACTTATCTGATATGCCTTTTATCATTTACAAAAGTGTTTACCTAAATTATGTTATATTCGATACAATGGTATTTCTTTATACATACTGCTTATAGATCCTGTAGTAGATATTGTATTAAAGTATTGTATTTATAAAATTATACACATATGTCCAAAGGAAATAAGGTTCATTTCTGATAGTTTACATTAGAGAAAGAGCGATATCTCTTATTACAAAATCATATATGTGTTAAAAATGCCTTAAATCTATAAATGCATTGTAATAGTTATGTTAAAAACATTTCAAGTTTCAACCTCTTTTAAAAAATATCAGATACCTTTTCCAAGCCGTTATCATCCCATGTTTGAACTGAAGTTAACTCGGAGAGAAGAACGCTGCAAGAATTACATAGACTGGGTCAACCAAAGAGTTAACATGTATAAGAAAAGATTAAGGAAGGCGTTTCTTCAATGTGAGTTACCACAGCGGTATTAATAACATTTGAGTCAGTCGAGAAATATAAATAGTTGCATATGCTCTAATATAAAACCTCGAATCCAAAGCTTCTCCCCGAAAACAGAAGCGGCACAGTGTCATTGGTCAATAAACTGTAAAAACTGACTCAGATTCAACAAAAAAATGTTTTGTTTAATTGGGGATTAACGCCATTTTCAACACATTTCATGTTTTAAATGGCTAATCCAGCCGTTATTGGTGGAGGATGATTTCAGAATGGATTTGAGTAGAACCACTGTCCTTCTACAAGTAACTGGCAAACTTTCTCACATAAAGTGTTTAAAGTGAGCTAAAAAAGTGAAGCCCCCTATTTACTGTTTGTAAACGTGTTTAAACTGGAAACACAATAAGTATAATTTGGAACTCGATAAAGAATAGGGTAGTTTTTTTATAGTATTATGGTTTTGTCTGTTTTTATCTTTTGGTATTATAAGTAGGCGTTAATGTACATATTAGCAGACAAAACCCTTCTTATGTTCTGCAAAAGTATTGGTCGTAACTTTCCTCGTATTACTCTCTTACTGATATATATGTATATATATATATAGGGTTAGGGTTAGGGTTAGGGATATATATACAATGTCTTGTATTCTTGTATTCTTGTATTCGTTGCAGCGACGTGCCACCGTTATTTAATCGAAATGATAAAAAATATAACGCATCCAAAGAAGTTGCCATATTGCAAACCAAACGCTTGTAAAAGTAAACACTGGTCTCTGGTGGATAGAATTGTGAAGCGGTTAGTCTCAACGGGTGAACAGATTGACTTCCGACTTGTTGCTGATGAACTGTACAGTAATGCAACCCAGCTTCTGGTATGTTCCATTCCAAAAGGGTTCATAGTTTGGTGTGTGGTAAAAGGTCAACAGCATTTTTGCATTAACAAGTTTTTTACATATCACATTATATGAATATGTTCTCTAAAAGATACAAACTTGCCATAACGTTTTGTCCAGCATAAAGGTATACTCGTATAATTATGTTGCGTGTATATTAAGAATACCTATAAAAGTCAACCGTCAAATACTTTTTTGGAAACGGTAGACTTCAATTAAAAAAACGTGATTTTAGATTTGTCTGTTTGAATATTTAGCCTATTTTTTATGTAACAGAGGCTCATATACTCTTAAACCCAACAACTCTTACCTGGGTTCCTGGAATTTAAACAAGTACTCGAGCACGCGCATCTCTGCCGGTACCTGATAACTTTCCATCTAGAATTAGCGGTAACAGACAAATGGCTATACGACTCATTATCGTATATCAATAATCACGGAAACTGTGGCCGAGCATGGACTCGAACTTACGACTCCTGGACTGATAGTAAGCTAGTTAATAAATGTACGTGTATTTTCAGGATGAGAGTTTAGATAATATTCCTGCAGCGTTCCCTATTCTGAAGCAGGCTGCGTGCTATGGTAACAATGACGCCATGTACATGGTGTCAGTCATACTCAATAATGGAATACACGTCAAGGCTGATGAAATACAGGTGAATAAGTAACATGTAACACTTTCATTGTAATCGAAGTCTTTGTAAAAAGTTGAGCATAAGTAATGACATGCATTTATTTACATTTGGAATGTAATTAATAAAGGTACTAAAATCCATCGTCCGGCGCTCCCTCCCTCCCCCAATCTCTCTCTCTCTTATATCTTATATTCTCTTTATTTCTCACCTTTTTTGTCCAACTCTCTCTATAACTTCTTCTCTCTGTATATATCTCTCCATTTCTTTTTCTTCAAAAGCTCTCTATCTCTCTTTCTCTCTCCGTTTCTCCTATCTCTCTCCTTTTTCTCTATCCCTCTCTTTCACTTACTTTATCTCTCATGTTTACCACACACTCTCTATAGTTCTCTCCATCTCTTACTTCTCTCTCTCTCTCTCTCTCTCTCTCTGTATTTGGCAAAACAATTATTGTTATACACTTTTTTTTTAAATCATCAACGCTAGATTGTAAATTTATTCATTGAAAATAATAATTCAAACCATCACTACATTCGTCCAATTTACAATTATTGTATAATACGTTTGTCCTCTCGAATGCTTTTGTACTCGCCCCGTCGTAGAGAAATGTAACTAAATGCTAAATTAAATAATATTAAGATATCAAGGCAATGTGAGCCATCCATTCACTTTGTTGTTTTGAAAAAAACGAAACTATTGATAATAAAAGTAAAATTTGTTGCTGAATTATTTTTCTAATTTATTCTTAACTGACAAGCAATAATCATACCTTATTTTACTACCCCTGAGTTTTCATATTACGAGTAATTGCCTTCCATTTTTGTAGTTATTTCTTGAAAAAGCTGTTGATTTAGAACATCATCGAATTAGTCGAGCGCGCTGTCCCTTCGAAAGCTTTTGCTATTCCTCTATTTCATTTTATTTCATGTTGTTTTATATGCAAGCAGAAACTAGAAATATATATCTGACATTGTATATGTAACTTATCAGAAAATAACAAAATAAACCAACGGCTATTATGGTATCAATCAATTTATGAAGGTGTATGAGGAAACCGTCTATGAGTACTTTCTAATACTTTGATTTTAATTCCGTCGTCGTTTTCCAGAGTCAGGCGTACCTTATGCTTGCTGCGCTAGAAAACCATAGATTGTCTGCCCTTGCTTTAGGACATAAACACAGATACGGTATAGATGGAGTTCCCCTAGACTTTGAACAGAGCTATGGTAGGTATATCTTTACTCCCCTTAATATACGTCATATATTCAGGTCTCTCACAAAGGTGAGTTTGTTTCTATGTTTCATGTAAAATAATGTCAAGCTCTTTCACTCTGAATTTTCTTTGCACATAGGAAAGGTCTCGTGGCACAACAACTTGCTCATAAAAAAATGCACAATATTTGGTATGTTGTCAACTCTTTATCCCCCGATTTTTTAAAGAAAATGGGGGATATTTTCATTTTATGCACGTGTACAAGTTTCGTTTGTAACTTTTAAAATTAGCTGAAATCATTATGAACAAGAAAGGTGTAAAATCGAGCAGAGATACGAACCCTACTACTCGTTGTTATTTTACACGTAAATAAGAATTTTCAATTTGGTGAAATGAAAAAAATGCCATTTATCTTCCAGGCAGTGATAACTTGTATAACAAATTCTTAAAATTTCCTGAATGTTTGGTTTTCGTAGTATAATGAATAATATCACAAAGCTATTTGTATAAATAGTCTTTTGAAAATACCACTGTCAGGTGTGTATAAACCGAATATGCTATTTTGAAACTACGTCATTCTATTTTTAGATGTAACCTACCGTATTAGGGATGACAGCACATTTATCTGTTCCATATATTATGCAATGCAATACATTCAATATTAGTGTGTTACCTGTATTGGACGAGTGTTACTATAAATACAATGCCGTAATCGATATGTCTTACCGGTGTGTAGATATATATAATCCGTACTTCACAATCGATTTTAACTTCAAACTAAGATCGATAAACGAGTGTGCCCAGTTTTCAATATATGTACATATTTTATTACTGACACGTTTTACTATTAGTGGTGAATATTTAGGTTTTAAGTTGGAGTTAGGTTATATGTGTGGATAAAACGATTTTTAGTTTCGTTCGCTAAATAACAAACGATGTCGTTGAAAGTCCAACCAGATAGCTTGACCTTTGGTGAGTACTACAATTTATTTATATTTTATATTTGTACAACACCATCAACAACAACAACAACAACAACAACAACAATACAATATACTTTTATTAGATATTTATCGGGCTACACAAAGGTAACTCCGTGATTCATTTTGTTTAACATATAACAGTGTTTTTATCCAGGGGATAGAAATAATTGAGAGATGTGTAGAGAACACGTCAGTCAAACAATATTCAATGAAAAAGATGTATGTTTTCAACGTGTTCACATACTTTTCGAATGTCCTGTGCTGTTTGAAAATATGCGTAAGACTAGTTTAATAATTGGCAGAGTATTAAATAAGTCACACACATAATAAACGACAGGGAGAAGGAGTTGTAGAGGGGAAGATAGACAAAGGATCCGGAACCATAAGAATATATTAAATCACATATAATATAGAGTTTTAATCCATCAAGTGACCATTGTCCGTTATTGTTATCAACATAAGCTAATATTCATCCATTTTCCCAATTATTCGTTTGTCTGTTACCCAAAGGTTACTCGCAGAACGACTCAGGTTTCCGTCACCAATCATACTGGAAATATGCCTTATATAAATTTATTCAAATTCCATTATGTATGTTACCTAAATATGTCAATGAAATACATATTTGCATTCTTAATTGTTTATATATCAATCCTGTTGTCAGATATCCATGTAAGGTGTAAGATATAATTTTCTTAAATTAAACCACCACTGGTTAAATTGAGAAAGTCATCAGTTACTTGCGGAAATGGGGTGTGCTCGAGTACTGGTTCAGCTCTCAGAATCCTAGAATCATAGTGGTTAGGTTAACTGAACGTATGTTAGCCTTCGATGGCATAAAAATGACGCCAAATATTCAAATCATTTGTTTACCTCATAGATAAATACATGTATGAAAATATCATATTATTTGCCACTACAGTTAATGCCTCAGAAGCTTCAACATTAGAATTTACCCTGGAGAATAATGAAAAGAGCAGTATTCGGTATAAATTTCGCTGTCCCCCAATGAACGTTATCAAAGTTAACCAACCAACAGGCAGCGTTGCTCCCTCGGAGATAAAGCAGTTAAAACGTGAGTATGTACATGTATATAAAAGGCTCATTAATGATTTCTGAGGAATATTGCCTGTTTGTTTAAATTTGATATTAATTTTCATGAATACATTCTTTGTACATATATTAATGATCCAGTTATCTAATTATTTTAATTGATTGGCGACTATTACCGTTTTACAGCATGATACATAAATAAATGTTTAAATATACATCAGTTAATTCATCAGTTAATACAGCAGTTAGAACATCAGTTAATAAATCAGTTAAAAATCAGTTAATACATAAGTTAAAACATCAGTTATTAAATCAGTTAAAACATCAGTTAATAAACAGTTAAAACAGTAGCTAATACATCACTTAAAACATCAGCTAATACATCAGTTAAAACATCAGTTAATAAATCAGTTAAAACATCAGTAAATAAATCAGTTAAAACATCAGTTAATAAATCAGTTAAAACATCATTTGATACATCAGTTAATACCCCATTTAATACATCAGTCAACGCATAATTTAAAACATTATTAATTTCGATACATCAGTTAATACATCATTTTAAACATCATTGATAATATAAGTTAATTAATCAGTTAAAAGATCACCAGAAACGTTAGTAAATACACCACTTATCAGTTAATAGTTCAGTAAATACATCAGTTAATACATCAGGAAATACATTATTTTTTTATCAGTTAAAACATTTAATATTTTATCATCATAGGAAACAACAGTTAATACATCCGCTAATATCCCATGTAATACATCAGTTAACATATCAGTAAATATATTTAGCATTACATCAGTTAATACATCGCATTCAGTTACTACTTCCGTTAATATCCCATATAATACATCCGTAATACATCAATAAATACATTATGCAATACATCAATATCCTATATGGTACATCAGTCAATACATCATTTAATATTGCAGTTAATACATCACTTATTACATCAGTTAATACATCATATAATATAGCAGTTAATATATCAGTAAATACATCATAAAATACAACAGTTAATACACCGCATTCAGTTAACACATCTGTTAATACACCAGTTGTTACATTATTAAATAAATAGTGTAATACATCAGTAAATACATTATGTAATAAATTATTTAATATACCATTTAATATATCAGTTACTACATCATTTAGTACAGCATTGAATTCATTATTTAATACATCAGTAATTATTCATCTTAATATATCATTTACTACATCATTTAATACGTCATTTAATACGTCATTTAATAAATAATTTAGTAAATCAGTTAATACATCAGCTTACACATCAGTTAATACATCAGTTAATAAATCATTTAAAACATCAGTTAACACATCAGTTTATGCATAAGTTAATACGTCATTTAATATGCATTATTATACGAGGTATCATTAGTTATGAAACTATATTTGGTGTTGATGTTTGTGTGATTAGTATATTAATATATTAAATCATTATCCGTCTTACTTTTACTTAAAAATGCTAATATCACAATTTTCTCACTAAGAAACACTCTTAGAATCTCCATCATTTCCACTCATGCAATGTAACTGTATATCTACCTCGTTTCTTCAGTTGTATACAGCCCACAGATGAATACTACAGGCGACAATCTCATATCCATACAGTTGAAGTGTATTGTCATTGGCGAAGGAATGCAAAATACAGATGATTTGGTAAGTATGACAGCTAAAGAAACCGTTGAAAATACAGTTCTTTGAACTCCAAGGCATAAGCATCTAAAGCCAAAACAGATCATAAAAGAACAACGGTATCGAGATGCTATGTTGCATGAATATACAACATCGCTGTTTAACTCAACTGTTTAAATATTTGCATTGCCTGTGCAAACACGTTTTTAGCTCGACTATCCGGAGAATAATGAGAGCTATTCTACTCTCCGTAGCGTCGGCGTCACACATTGGTTACTGTTTTGCATGCAAGTCCCTATCTCAGTAACCTTTGCATATATTGACTTAAAACTTTCCACAAGCCTTCCCAGTCATCAGCCCTTCTACAATAACTAAGTAACACTCTAGCATGAATATAATGGATTGACATAGAAATTCTGGTTAAAGTTTTGCGTGCAAGTACCATCAAGTCCATATCTCACCAACCACTCAATGTATTTAGTTGAAACTTTACATAAGTCTTCCTAGTCATCAATCCTACTACAGTTACTAGGTTACATAACTCTTGCATGAATATAATGCAAATTATTGCCCTTGTTTGACTTAGAAACTCTGGTTAAAGTTTTTACGTACAAGTACCATCAAATCCATATCTCACCAACCAATTAATGTATTTGATTGAATGTTCACACAAGACTTCCCAATTATCAACCCTACTACAATAACTAAGTTAGATAACACTTGCATGAATATGATATAAATTATTGTCCTTCTTTGACTTTTTGCGTGCAAGTACCGCCAAGTCAACCACTCAATGTATTTGATTGAAACTTTACATATGGCTTTGTAGTCATGAAACGAACTAAATTAATCAAGTGGGATAACTCTTGCCAGATTTTTTACAAATTAAGGCCTTTGTTTATAACTCAGCAGTCATTGCAGGTATTGGATTGAAACTTCGTTCAATATATTGCAGTATAAGATCTACTCAATTGTGTTGATTTTGTAAGTAAGATAACTTTTATTTGCATAGATTTTTCATCAGTCTCAATCAAATTTGTACTTTTGTGACAAATATTCGAATAGTCGAGCACGTTGTCGCCCTGGCAGCTCTTGTTATAATGTACATTAACACTGCATGTGTAGACATATACTCTACATGCAATAAGCATGGTATCTCGACTGGTCATGCGTGATAGACGATGATGCATGTGCTGTCATCACCTTATGCAATATATATTAATATGTGAATATGCCTTACTACGTTAAAATGTATGTACATACTCGTATCGTGATATAACACATGTCTAAAACAACTTTATCGTTGTTTTTATGTCTGGTTATTTGAAGTCATGGAGCTTATCCAGTGATTCTATCGGAAATGGAATGCTGCTCATTTCAATATATATAAATGGCTCATAACATTACACTCATATAACAATAATAGTAGTTTCACATATATTTACAAACACATAGCAGTTAGATGGTTGGACCACAAGTAATGTCAATAATAAATAATGAAGAAAACAATACTGTCAGCCATGATAATTATATGTTAACTTGATTTGAGCTGAAAAATAGTAAACACTATGATGTCAATAAATATGTTTAAGACTAAGATTCGGAACAAATGTAAGAGATTGATAGTAAAATGAACGTATACAATGAGAAAACACACACACACACGCACGCACGCACGCACACACACACACGCACGCACACACGCACACACGCACACACACACACACACACACGCGCGCGCACACACGCACGTACGCACCACCCATGCATACACGCACACACGCACACACACATTCTTTTTTTTTAAATTAGCAAAAAATATTTTTCAAGGCTGAAGCACAGTGATGATAATGAAACACAACTGCAAATGAAAAATAAGTAAGAGAAAAAACACATGCCAGACTTAAGTTTTGATATGAAATTGCGTATATTCAATGCATTAAGCGGATTCTATTATCAGATTTGATGAAGTGCACGTACGAACGTATTGATCTCCCTCGTATTGAATAGATATTGACTTTTGTTATAAAATATTTATTACATATAGTTTGATACAATGTATTTGTTACATAACCAATTAAATATTGAAATATTCATTGAAGTATGCGATATAGCGTCAGATCAGTCTGATTCAAGAACTTCTGTTTGGACTTTTGTAAATTTCCCCTTGTTGCCTTACTGATATGTTGTTTTTATTTATAGTTTAAAAGCCATAAAAACAAAGAGACGACACGATTTCTCAGCGTCCATTTCGAAGATATGATGGTACGTATGCTGTATTTGTCAGTTTACCTGTATAAATATACTACATGTATTTCAATTGCACTTTTAATTTAAAGTTCCATCTTAAATTTGATAAATTATGTCGCAATACGCAAAATAGTTCCTGGACGTTTATATTTCTATTAAATACATTTCTTCTAGTTACTTCTAGCGCAGAGATTTATTTTGAAATTTTGCAAACAAGTACTTTGAAGTAAGAAAACTTTAGAACACTAGAAAAAAATATAGGTCACCATGCTTGTTTGTTTGCTAAGACTAATTTTAAATTACATAGTTTTACATGTTTTTAAGAAAAGACAGCAAAGGGGTGATAGTTATAAGTTATGTTTATTTACTAAAACAGTGATATATTTCAACAAAGTATTGTTACCATCCATGTAACAGAGATAAAGTATCAAAACAAGAAAAAGTCATGATGCTGTTTTGGGTTTCACTTTTCATACTATGATTTTCATACATTGCTACGATTATAAATTTGGCCGAAAATATTGCAATTTTACACTTCAAAAATAAAAAAAAGTTCTAACGCGGAGAATTGTTTCATTCTTTCTAAAATGAGGCACTATAACAAACAATATCAGAAAATAATAATAAAAAATATGTCACCATGCTTGTTACTAAGTAACAGTGCTAAATATTACCTCCCCTTTTCATAAAATGGCCGCAGTCGATGCATTTTCACACTAATTCAATAATAAAAAAAGTTCAAACACGGAGAATTGTTGCATTCTTTCTACAAAGAGGCACTATAACAAACCACATTAGAAAATAAAATTAAAAATACAGGTCACCATGCTTATAACAAAGTTAAAGTGCTAAATAATCCCTCCCCATTTTCAACATCTTATGTTTTTCGAATACTATATTTTTACATGGTCCCAATATCTGATTTACTGTCACAATCAATGCTTCTGGCAACACATATTGTAATAAATTGGCCTGGTCCTGGTGTCTACTTGACCGACTTCATCACTGAAAATTAAAAAAAGTTTATATGAGATAAAGACATAAATGACAATATTTGTTCGTATGTAAGTTTAATGTACTTCACCACCAGTTTCTAACATGGGTGATGTACCCAGACGAGTGAACAGTTTAGTATTTTAAGGTTTGCGGGAGATAGTGCAGGAAATAAATATCATAGAAACCCAATCATATGTATCAGCTGGTTCTTTAGCATGCTCGGTGTGTAGCACCATCATAAAGGTCCTCAGTTTAAAATCCCATCTGAATGACTGTTAGTACTGTAAGTTAGCAAGCCTCAGATATAGTACTCTAAACCCTGAGCTAGAAGTACCGTGCTCTACCGACTGAGCAAAAATCGGTCTGGCTAAAAACCGACAATGTACTTTAATAAAACAGCACAATACATGGGTATAGTTTGACAACTCAAGGGCTATAACTGAGCATCAATTCCTTTTATGATATGTATGTTCAAAACATTGAACAAAATCTTATGGTTATAAACTTGTGTGTATGTTGACATTTTTTACTGAATGCAACAGTTATGTTATGTAACTAGCAGTCAATGTGTGCAAGCTCAAATCCCCGCTCGGCCAGTCTCTGTGATGATTTTAATATATATTCAAATTCCAATATTGTGTCTCATGTTCATTCGTCTCTAATCACTGATTCAAGTGAGAAAGTTGTCAGCTACTTGCACGGATATTGGGTGTGCCAAACAAGTTGTCACAGGTTTGATCCCCCTCAGATCCTCGGTTGTACTTCTGCTTCTGTAAACGTTGTCTATGTCACGATATTGATTGGCCTTGAAACTTCATTTTCATGTCTCTTCGTAGTTAATGAAACCACGACAGGTATTTCAAACACCTACATAAGAATCTCAATCCATCTATAACCTGAGCCTTTGTTTAGAATTCCTGAAATGTGTTGATTTCATGTAACAATTTTCTGTTTAACAGAAAACACAGAACGTGTAACATTTATCATTTACTTATTTTATCCCCTGTCAAGTAGCAGAGATGGAATGATCTCCAGGATGATAGATATATGACATTGTGTCTCTTTATCATTCGTCTTTCACCGCTGATTCAAGTTGGAAAGTTACTAACGGAGATTGGGTGTGTTCGAGTACTGGTTAATCCCAGGAAACAATGGTTAGGTGATCGTCTGTTAGCCCTTGATGGCATAAAAATGACGCTAATATTCAATCGATCACTTTTTATAGTTGTTTATCTCTAGAAATCATAGAGTTATTATTTATATATGTACATAGGTATTGATCAGTGAGTTATGATAAAGCATCATTTTACCTTATACTCAATTGCTTTGTGTTGATGTCAAATGATATTGTACTTAACCTGTTTAATCGAGGTGCTTGTTTCTTTCAACTGTTCTTATACTTCGACATATACAGTTTATGTATAACACTGACCCATAACCTGCCTATAGTGTTTTCCATAATGTCCTTCAATACCAAACGTTAACATGCATCAGGTCAGCTAAATGTCAAAAATTGAAGAGTTATTCTTCCTTGTCTCCATCCCGGTATGAATAATATTGTTTCAGGTAAATTCATTATGTACTAAGCGCTTTGGGACAAATTCACGAATGATTCATATCCGAAAATGGGTTATCCGAAATGGTTCCACTACGAGTATTGATGATATTTTCGTAGTTGTTTTATTCGACTTCATGATGTACAAGCGATTCAGGCGGTTAAGAACAAAAAACAATATACTCTTCCATGCTTGTCGATCGCTTCCTTAACAATTTACATTTCTGACATCTCGAAATAAAAATACTTCGCTTAGCAAAGACTCAAAACGATTTGATATTGATATTAATTAACTAAAAATATATGTGTAATGTCGGCCTGATGACGATTCTTCTAATTATGGGGTATGTTTAGATTACCTTTAGATTACCTTATTATTATATCATACAACCATTATTTCCAATTTCCTTTTTTCTTTCTTTTCTAAATCCTTTATCTCTATAATAGTCATCAAATATCTAAATCAAATTGTTTTATTTATGATATGTTGTTTATCTGCAATTGTCATTTTGAGTATTTGTAATTCATTTTGTGTAGGGAAGGGCCGTAACTAGTGTTGGTAGAACTTACGGTCTAACCCTTTTGCTTATATATGTATATATATATGTTAAAAAGCAATAAAATATGTTTAAACTAAACTTCGCTTTGTAAATATCGTAATGCGACTCAACTTTTAATCAACCAAACGGCGAAATTAAATTCCGAAACTGAAAGTAACTGAAAGGAACTGTGCGCGTAGCGATGCGCAGTAACAACCCGCAGAAACGTCTTTAAGCACGACGCCGCTATACACTATACTGTAGGTACACCTATATATTTGTTACATATTTATACCCTTGCCTGAGTAACGAGCAATAGCGGGTGGCACTTGACAGTCCGTGTACATTCTGTCGTAACTCAAGATTCTGATATCAGTCTATCAAATAGCACATTTAAAAACAAGGGCGATTTACACTATTGGCAGTCATACCTTACATTTTCTTGGCTTTATCATTAACATCCCTTCAACATGATAAACTTAAAGTTAACTTAACAATACTTTAGGATAAATCAATTATGTTTTTGTCTCTTTCAGAATGATGATATGTTTATGTCACCACAAGTTTCCAAAGCGTATAGTGAAGAGGTCGAAATTCAGAAAAATGACAAATGGTGGCAAAAATAGATGAACTAACATGCACTTATACAAACACTAAATTATGAACTGAAAATATAAAGAATGAAGTAATCAAAAATAAAAAGACGATTGTGTTAAAAGGGGTTAGCAGTTTGAAAGTTATTTATCTTATTTTACTTAATACAAACCATTTCAAAGTTTTCCTGGGTAGAACAAGTCCTATGCATATGCGGAAAATACATCTGTCCAAAGACACCATACATATCCAAGGAAGAGGGTCGGCAGTCATACATTCATCACTAGCATATATCAAGTGTCTATCAGTTAGCTTAACCGCTCTTTCCGGGGATCCCAGAAGGATAACCAGTAGTCGAGCACACTCATATGTTCAAGTACATTTGTAACTGATAACTTTCGCACATGTGTCAGCGCTAAGAAATGAATGTTAATGAGACACAATGCAAGTCATTACGGAGACTATGGCTGGGTGGATATTCGAACTCACGACCCCTGGATTAATAGTCAGACTGAGCAAATGAAGGTTAGTGAAACATGTCCAGAGAGACCTTGCAGTACCATGTCATCCCAACAGCATAAACACTGATGATGCCTCATAGCAATAATACATTCTAAACATAACAGCGCCATGATTGGTTCTGTATCGCCGTGGTACCATCGTAATTATATGTCTTAATATAAAAGCATATCGAATTATATTATATTATTTGCATTTTATTGTTTTTTTACTAAATTTGAAAGCTTTGTCGTTATCTTTATCGT
Source organism: Panopea generosa (assembly GCA_029582155.1). Classification (NCBI taxonomy): domain Eukaryota; kingdom Metazoa; phylum Mollusca; class Bivalvia; order Adapedonta; family Hiatellidae; genus Panopea; species Panopea generosa. The sequence goes on from CM055894.1 coordinate 5,806,621, forward strand.
CATATAGTGCTTCAAAATCATGGCGTCCATTCCGTGTTTCACGAAAACAGAATACTACTTGAACAAGAGAGGTGTTGCACACCGAGTGTGCTATTTTTTTTAAAAAATATTATTTACACTCTATGTTTCGTATTGGCATTTTCCCACTGTAATGGAATTATTGTATTATATATATTGCATTATCAATAAAAGAACATGCACATAATCATAAAAGTAATTGTGAAATGTTATTTATCGTACTGTCTGATTATAAAAATAATGTTCATGTTGTATTGCTAAACAGCTCCGTAACCACACTCCAAGATTTTTGCCTCCTCGAATTTTCAAAAGTTTAAGCATGATTTTCCCATTGTCCCGTTGTAAGAATAAAAACAAAATCTACCTGAACAACTTAAACACACATACTAATTTTATATGTTGTAGTCAGTTTTCATGGTGTCCTTAACGCTCTTGTTAAATCATGTGTTCACGTATTTTGGTCGCATATTTTGCACAATAATCATTGACACAACATTGAAAATAATATCTCTTTTAGGCGCCAGAAAAATCGGTTTGAAATAACAGGACAACACAGGAAAACAAAATATTTTTAGGGGAATGAGGAGGGGTGTGAAAAGTTAAATTTACGATGGTGAAAAGACGAAACAACAATGGTGAAAAGTCGAAGTTACGGTGGTAAAAAGTTGAAACTATGATGATAAAAAGTCAAAACAACATTTCATCATCGTAGTTTCGTTGTTTTGACTTGACTTAATTTACAAAATATGTCGCGATGGGCATAAAGTGACACCGTAGATCCTACTTCGCGGGAAGTCCGCGTAAACAAATTAACGTAATCAATGTTTGACGTCATCTACGGTACAGTGGTCATTCATGACACACATGCGTTTGTTTTGCTCATTATCACTTTCCTCAGATGAATTTTATATTCTATGGCTGGAATGTGATCGCTAATCGACCAACCATAACAGCGGATATATATAAATCATGTTTTTAGGGTTCGATTTTCTAATATCAGTGTTAGGAACTGTTTTATCTTTACTTAATGAATTGCCATTGGCCCCACCATTTGACTTTCAATATTAACCTTGGCCTAAATTCATCAATAGTTTTAAATATAGCATTTTTGTAAAACCCTGTAAACATACAAGCAAGGGTAAAAGCATGTGATATTGTTATCTTTTCTGTTAAAGAATCATTAAAACTGCTTGTTTCTGAAAATAGATACATATATAGTACTTCGCTTGTTAAATAGATGTTAATATAATCTGAAATTTTTGACATTTTGAGTCTGAGTCTAAATCTCGCACTCAAAATATTGATGGATTTAGATCTAGGATTAGGATGTATACCTTTTACATTCCGAATAATTTCTCTACTGTCTCGAGTTGTTTCGACCACCACATTCGAGTTAAACTCCGAATCTTATCAACATTGATGGATGGACATAAGTCGCATGTCCTTAAAATAGCAAGTTCAATATAGTGTTGATATATACATCGTAGCATTTAAATATATATATTTTTTTAACCAACGTATAAATTTTAATATTATAGTATAATTTATGTATGCACACCTTGGATAAGCTGTTGAATCAATAACCTGGGAAAAGCCGTTTTTCCCTTGTAAAAGTGATATGTTTCATGATGTGGACTCTTCGTCTCTGTCTGGCCAGAAGATGTTATATCAGTAAATAATGAAATGTTTATACAATTTGCTTATGGGTTCAGAATATTCTAAATTTCTTTTGGTTCTGTTCATTGATTATTAACATCATATCATGTTAACTCTAGCATATCACCAGCTTACACAATATTCAATTATTTTGATAAAGCATGAAGTACTCCAAGGGACTTATTAAGTCCCACCTTCAAATTCTCTATTTGGTACTTGTCCGGGCTTTGGGATCTGTTAACCCAAATACCGAAATTCCTTTTGTACTTTGACCTTATATGTTGTTAATATATGTTTAAGAGGACACATGTGCTATTATTTATGTTTAATTTGTGATGAAGTTGCTTCCGAATGAATAAGCAGTGTATACTTTGCTAAGTTATATTTAAACTTCCACATCTGCCATTTAAATCCCTACGAAAAACTCCTTTTAATTTTTATCTCGTCTCTTTGAAAAACAACTAAGAGCTATTATCATGACTCTGGCGTCTACGTCGTAGCAGGGCTCACACCACTATTATTTTCATTGAGTACTCCGGACCTGCAGATGAAGAAGGTAGAAATAAAATGCAGTAGTGGTGTCAGACGTGTAGTCGTCGACGTTGCTGCCGCCATCGTTGTCGTCGTCGATCGGTTTAAGTTTTATGTTTAGTTCAGCTTTTTATTTGCTTCAGAACAAACTACTTATACATATTATATTGACTAACCTTCATGAACACATTCATATTATGTTATACAAACAATGTATATAGATAAAATACCTAAGTGTCTATATTTTAAGCTCTCAAACCTTATGTTTAAGTTTTTTGCTTAGCTCTGCTTTGATTTTGTTAATCTACTTTGTTTTGCAGTAATAATTTTGATTCTGTAAACTTATCACCATCATGTTAATATAGGTATCGTCCTTGACCTTGACCTACGTATTGTACTAAAACAAAAAGAGCGTCTGCACTGGCTTGTGCTGATCTTGGTATAGATATCGTGATTACATTTGCTTATTTATTGCACTTTTCTATTCAGGTTACTTTAAATACGTAGCTGACACGACAAGGATAGACAAGGAAATACACAAAGACACGGATGTATGTATTAATCAATAACCTAGCAGCTTCATAAATAAGAAAATAATAAGTAACACATAGTTATTATCAAAAGTAATAGTTTCTATGAAAAACAACTACTAAAACGGACCTGAACCGCGGAATAACGTAAATGATTTAATAGTTGTATTCGTAAACGCCCAGAAATTCCCGGACACAATCGATTAAATTTGGTAGGCGTTTACGTTTCCGTTGCCGATCTTGATATAGTCTTGCATAGCATAGCGGTTATGTCTGCGGATTGTCGCATGGTCGATCCTAGTTCAATCCTAGCTCGAATCCCGTAACATGTTGTTTTCATTTCCGTTGCAACATTATTTTTTTTTCAACAGTGTTCCGTAAACGGCTTCTTATATAAAATAAACCTCAGAAGCCAACAAAATAAAAAATGAGTATTTTTCAATATTTACATTTACATCTTTGCAAACATCTAGCGACCGTTCTAATGCTGGAGGATGACGAAAATGGCCGAATTTATATAATTGAATCCGTCAGTGGAACACCTTATTTGCATATCATAATTGCCGTTTAGTTACTTTAGATATAAAAGACGATTTTACTAGAGGTGTAAGATGTTATAATTGCATCGTAGGCCATGGGAATTAAAGAAAATGTTTGTCATTCATAAACAAATTATATATTTTCTTTATATAAAAGACTGTTTTTGCCGCTTTAATTAATGATTCTGACATTTTTACAATTTTCTAAAATATACAATATGAATATGAGAATGTAGTTTTTGATCAAATACATACAGTAGGTATAAAAATAATACAATGAATTGTCTTTATGAAATTTTGTGATAAAATAAAAAAGTATTCTATACATACTGAACCGAACAGCTAGCCCGCCATCTGACATTTTTGGTATTTTCACATAAAATATCAAAGGTTTTTGCTGCAAGTGCAAATATGATATTTGTGACAAACAGATGCGCTAGTGTGTAGAATTTTATAACCGACCTGTAAAATCAATAGATACTTGTCTGCTAATGTCGTGTACAAATTTCAATAAAGCTAAACAATATTTTGACGGAAGATATTGAAAAAACACAAGTGGCGGGTTAGCTGTTCCGTTCAGGTTATTTTAGGCTTGCACTTTAATTCAATGTTAATGTTAATAAATGTTTTAATCGTATGTGATTTGTTTGATTCAGATACATATATTTATATGTATGCCTGTGTCTTTTTTTCAAGGTGTATACAGAATCTATCCGCCTCACCGACGAGGTGGCTTTACACGAGCAGACGGACGAAAACGGTGACATATTTCATTGGCTAAAACACCAAGCGCAGCAGGGCGTCCTCTCCGCACAAGTTTGTATTTAATTTACAGTATAGCCTACTATATAATTATAATGAACAACATCATATAATATTCCAAATAAGGACACAACATATATAAGAAAGTGAAGACGGATTGCTATCTTAAAACGGCACCAAGCATATTGCTCGTGGCGAATGCTTAAGTCAAAGCTGTTTTAGATTTCACAAGTACATTTTCAATGAAATATAACATTATACGAGGAAATCCATACTTTAAGTGGTAAATAACAATATTTTACCCTTGAAACTATGTCAAACTAAACAAACCTTACAATAAAAACTAATTTTAAACATGGAATATGAATGTAAAAATATAATATAGTGTTTCCAAAACAGCAAACATTCAAATATGTTGCAATAACTCCTGAAAGGTATAAACTGTTGTGATAAACCTCTCATTTCTCATTACATGCCTTTGACACTTATGAAAACAAGTTTCACGTAATTTCTAAGAGCTATCCGTAATTACTAAAATTGTTCATCCATAAAAATTGTGCATTCATATTTTCTGACAAAACACATATTTGTATGATATCTATTAAGAAATATTCAAATGAATTTGGAAAGTTAAGGATTTTATTTACCATTAAAAGGGACGGTCTACTGATTCATAATTATGTTTCTACTTAATAAGTTGTTTTCACAAAACAAAAAAAAAATAAAACTCACTGTCACAAATTTCTTTAAAGACACTAATTATTGTCTTACATGTATTATAAAAAATTAGTTTTTTAGCTCAATATTGGGAAAATGATACTAAAATTTACTCAAGTGAATTTGAAACACTGTAGCCTTCATAAATTTAGTTAACTGCTCATATTCTACACGTGATGTAAGGATCAAACATCTTATGAATAATACCCTGTCAAGAGAATGGCGTTTGACCAAGATTAAATAGCAACTATTTGTCCAGCATGCCAACCTTATATAAATTAAGTTCAAAATACATGTTGATTAATTTGACCTTTGTAGATAAATGTTGGTAGTCACTCTCTGATCACAACTAGAATAGTACGAATTGACGACCGGCTGATAAAAGCTGGTACATGTAGTAACAGGACAGTGGAGGTTTAGGTTCTTAGTCTAGCTATACGAGTCTTATGGGTTCGGTAGTAACAGGAGTATATTTTTGGGGGTTTGGTTTGAAGATTGGGGAGACTCGTCTGAACTATGTTTTTGAAGCGTATATGTGTGTTTAATAGTGATCATTAAAGTTAAAACGAAATATGTTTTCTAAAGGAGAACTAATTTCTTAAGTCTCTGTTTAAGTTTAGGCTAGAGAGAGAGAGAGAGAGAGAGACAGAGAGACTTGTACAATAATGTGGGAATAACAAAAATCGAATATCGCTGTATTCTGTGTTAGTTTTATGTTTATGTTGGAACAGTATATGACAGCATCCATTATGTATGGTATAAAACATAAACAACACACACACACACACACACACACACCAAAAATAATTTCTTAACAAACAAATATCTGAAGATGAAATATGCATTACATGCAGAATATATAACTGAACATTCAACTTCTAATTAAGATATGTTATAGTGTGAACATGCAATTATATTTGTATATTGATTGAGACAGGCGACCAATATATATCTAATGGAAAAGCAAATTGTTAAAATTTCAGCACAAAGTTGGAAGAGCGTTATTCTGGGGATCCCAGGGTCTGCAACGGAACATGAACGCAGCTATTGAATATTTCAAAATGAGTGCTGACACTGGTGACTCGCAGTCGCAGTATGACTACGGTATTGTTTTATTAAGGGTAAGTGTAATAACGTTAAACCAATTGAATTAATCAATGGCGGTTAATGATATCTGTAAATAGACTCATCAGGAAAACACCGGTCCTATCGAGTATGGCTTCATTTTCGCCAACATTTTATTTAATTACTTATATACTTAACTTTAATTTGACTGGTTGTTTATCTATTATACAGTATAATCAGTATCAATGAAAACATGTGCAATTGTACTAGGACCAGTTTAAAATCATGATCACCTGGTTGTTTTTTTCTATTTAAGTGTTAAAATATTTAAGTATAATATATTGATGCTTGGAAATAGGGGAATGGATACACGATTTCTTGTTTCACTTTGTCAACAGTACACACAGAACAGAAGTAAGGCTTACACCTACAATGTGTAAATATACATGGACATTATTTTATTTAATTTAAAATCATTTTTCTAAATTGTATTTTATATCGTTGAAACTATTTTTTGAGCTAAAATTGTGTTTGTTATTTGTTTTCTTTTTCAAATTCAATTTCGTGAAATGTATTTGAATACGATATCAGGAGACAAATCTCTCTAGTGGTAATTAAAAATAGATTGCATTGAAAATATGACAAGCAAAACTTTTACCAAAAAATGATTTTAAATTTGGAAAATAAATGCAAATTTAGCAACGTTTACAAGTAGAATTATTGCAATGATTTGATTGTAAAGTGATACAATTTTCAGCATTTTTATATATATATGGGACACATTATGAATTAAGTCTCCAATTTCTGAGAAAAAAAATCAAAATTTGCATCCTCAAAATTATTCCTTGAAATTTTCAACTATATTCACTGTTTTTTTTGCATTACAAAATGTGTTCAACTGAATTTGAAATAAATATTTGTATTCACTGCTAAATATACTGTAAAACTGATACATACTTTGTATTTTCCCTACAAAATCTGTGTTCATAAAATCAAAAAACAACAGTGGCGGATATAAGAGTCCCAATTAAGGATTTCAGTTAATATATTGTATTTAGCGTATTCAAGAGTTCCTAGTGGGATATTCGAGCAAGTCTAGAGGTGAATTTATTTTCCAATCAGTTTCTCATTATTGATCAAAAGTACTTATATTTCAGGGACAGGGAACAAAGAAAAATGTAAACGAAGGACTTAAACAACTTCACAAAGCTGCAGAACAGGTTAGACTTGATTATGTATCTTTTTCTGTAACCATACGTTACGTAATAAACCAATATTTAAGTATGTATAAATGATCTTTATTCACTCATATAACTAGATGTAGTCCTACTTTCTCAGCCAATCAAATCGAGTAGAATTTTCATAATGGAACATAAATTTTTATTTTACAAAGAATGTCATGATCGTCAGTGGATGTTGACCTACTTCCTCAGCCAATACAACTCACTCCAGGAACGAGGGAGTAGGTCAACATCTAAGTCGGTTAAAAGTTACATGGACTTTTCTACTTCTAACCTATACGTAATGGACCAAGTTTGAATCGTCTTAAAGAGACATCTCATCGTATAAAAAGAAGACTTGATTGGAATATTGTTACTTTTATTTGACTATTTCGAAGTGACCAATGAGATATAAATATGTAACAATAAGTAATTACTTAAAAACAAAAGTCGTAGTGTTTCTATTTATGACACATATCATTCAACGTTGGTCAGATAGCAGAATAGCAAAATGAATACTTTTATTTTGCTATTCTACTAACTTGACCAAACCTTTATATCACAGGAGTATACCAACAGTGTTAACTTCACTTATATAATTTAGTATTTTAATGAGCACAACCGGTGTAAGTAAAAATATGCAACAGAACACTATATCACTAACAGTATTTAAATGGAAACAGAGTTGGGTCACTAAAATAAAATGAGAATTGGATTTATATCCGTTATCCACTTTATACTTTATAGTTCACATTGCGTTTTGAGAAATACTCGTACAAACTCGTGCAAACAATGTATTGTCCAAGCTGAGCGAAAAAGTATACAAAGGTGAAAAATGTGTTCGTATACGTACCTGCATCTAATTGATAAAAATATATTTTTCCTCAAATTACCCGTGATCTAGTCATATTTCCTCCTGCTGGCGGAGGGTGGATCTAGTGACGTGGAGTGACGTATATCAACGTGTTTTCAATATTAAATAGACCAGTGTAAATATACTGTTAAATATAACAAGATGAAATAGTATCAGATCTGCTTATGTATTACATTCACATTTGTGCGGAAACTTGAGTTGTCGGATAAATGAACATTTCGAAGGATCGAACATCAGTTTTGAACAGTCGTAAATCCGGTTTCCGAGCTTTATTGGTTGCATTTGCCTAATAAAGCAATTAATATATACAATTACATGAAATAATTGTAATAACAAAATGTTTTATCTGATAAATATATTCATTGTTGTAACATTTTTGTTTGTGATATCTCCATTATTTCTCTATTCAAACGATAATTACATCGTTTTCATCCGTATTGGCGCGGTTACTGTGAAACGCACCTACCTGTTTCCTTGGTTTGTTGTCCCTACATTCCTTTCGCTTTCTGAGACTCTGAAAAAAAAAGTCAAACGCTTATGTGATGTGCATGCCGTCTTTTTGTAAGTGCGATATGTCAAGCGTTTATATATGAAATCATGGGCGTTGCCATGCCTTGCCAAGGTTACAGTTATTTATATTTACATAATCAGACCTGATGTTAGCACTGATCAATTAGTTTTACCAAGTAAATTAAGAGACACAACACATATGGCTATTTATTAGTAACTAGGTTTTCACTAAATGTTGATGTTACATAATAAAAAATAATTTGCAAAGCAATACCTGTTTGTTAAATCGGACTTCTTCTTCTTCTTCCCGCCACTATTCTAATTAAACAACAAATCTTAACAACATTTTACTTAATTCTTCCACAAGCTAAAGTGATGAATCAGATATTTTACAACTTAACCAAAACAATAACATCAATAAGTTCATTTTTTTTATATTTCGTTTTATATTGCTTGCACTTTCTTGTTATATTTCATTCTGTGACATCTAACTATCAGTTCATTTTTATGTTCCTTGCACTTTCTTCTTATATTTCATTTTATGACATCTAACTATTACTTCATTTTTATGTTCCTTGCACTTTCTTCTTATATTTCATTTTGTGACATCTAACTATCACCTCATTTTTATGTTCCTTGTGCTTTCTTCTTATATTTCATTATGTGATATCTAACTATCAGCTATTTTTATGTTCCTCGCGCTTTCTTCATATATTTCATTTTGTGACATCTAACTATCACCTCATTTTTATGTTCCTCGCACTTTCTTCTTATATTTCATTTTTGTGACATCGAACTATCATTATAGATGATAAGTGCAATAACAGAATATATATTTCATTTTGTGACATCAAAATTTCACCTCATTTAATGTTCCTTGCACTTTCTTCCTATATTTCATTTCTGTGACATCTAACTTTAACCATAGATGATAAGAGCAATAATATAATATATTGTTGGTTCTATCACAAAAAGAAAAATCCAGCTGCAATAAACGCTATTGGTTGGCACGCGATGGCATACGAGAAAGACTACGTGAAGGCAGCTGAACACTTCGAGAAGGCATACCGGATGAACAACGCAGACGCAGCGTATAACCTTGGTATTCTTTATCTCCATGGCAACTATCCAGGAAAAGCGAAAGACGCGGTAAAATTTGCTTCGTATTTCTTATCGTTCTACCCACACCCCATCCCGTTCAATAACTTCAACTCAACTCAACTCGATTGTATTACACATTATATTTTTATAAAGCAGTCAATAACGTCAGCGATAAGTCAACGATTTTCAAATTAATAATTGTTATTGTCTTAATAAATAGGAGGCATATGTGTAGTCATGAGACTTATGTTGCCATGGATTTGACAGTAACCTCACTGTGCGTCTGTTGGCCATCCATGTTGATTAGAATATGATTATATATTGTTTTCAAATGCAAAAAAAAAACCCACATCTACTGGTATTGTACATCTTGACACGTCACATATAAGTTTTTTTTTGTGCAAATCGGGGATTGTCAAACGGTTCAATCGTGATATATGATATATACTGTTTGAGGCCTATATATCAATTGTCGTTGTTCGAGGAAGTGAGCAGGTGATTAATTGGCGTCAATCGTTTCTTCTTTTAATAAACGTTATCTCAATCGAACCGTTATGTTTTGTCATTTCTTCACACGCATGACTGTATCTTATTACTCCTCAGCAAAATTGTTATCTTTTATTTTAAGGCTAAATATAACACATGCTTCGTATTAGGTTTTCTTGCATACCTGATTAGGATATCAAAGTATATGTATCGGGTTTACAAGGATTGTTCTTACTCACCCTGTTTGTTCCTACTCTCTCAACGCTACATTGCAACGCACTGTGACGTTGGAACCATCCATAGATGACGTAAAGTATAAAATACATGACGCAAACCATATAATTTAACATCTAAAAGCGACAATGTTAAAACTATAGTGATTAATATAACTAAGATAAGTATTCAGTATGTTTGGTATGCAAGAAAAACGTATCATCTGTGGCTTTTTCGATTCTGATTGAAAATGTTTTATCGGAATCTCAAACCCACGTAAGATTCTTATAAACATAGGCACCTGGTAAAAAAATGAATATTATCTAACATGGATCTAGTTCCAATTTAATTTCTATAATGTTTGTATATAGTCGACGTTGTGTAGGCATGGTTTTGTAGTTTCAACACACTTCGTTCTGTGAAACACAAACTTTGAACATTTTTGTTCCAAGTCCTGAATTAAACACACAATAGTCAGTGTCACCACTGTTTAATGTTAAACCTACATGCATATGCAGTGTTGTTTATAAATTATTGATTTTTATCAAAAATAAATCATCTGACTCAAACTGGTCAGACATGTTTCAATATATCTTTTCTTCTGTTATACTTTGCCTGCCAACACAAATAAACAAAGAGAAAACCCCTTACCTTTATACAATTTTGAGTACAAATATAAATTTATTTAGGACACAGCACTACAGTATTTCTTCTTCGCTGGATCGAGGGAACAAATCGATAGTGGGGTTGCAATTGCTTATCAAACTATTAAAGGAACCGACAGACAAGAACGAAATGTATACACTGCTGTCGAGTAAGTGTTCATTAGCGATTTGTATTTGTTGCAATAATTACCAATTCTAGTATTATATTTAACATGCTTTATTTATGAATTTTGTATGTTAAATAGACCATTTGGAATCACGAACTGCAACCAACAAATAAAATAAAATAACAGACTCAGTTTTGTTGAGACTGTTCGTAGGAGATGATATTAAATTGCAATATCGCACAGTCTCTCTACTATCTGCTTTATCAGTATTTTATTTCCGAATGACATCCATGATTTCCATTGAACAAAGGTGCATAACGACTTTTTAAAGTCACGATCGCAGGGAAAGTAAAACGGTGCTCTATTTTACATATAGTAATACAGGGTAATACTCCAATTACAATTAAGCAACCAAGTTTGAGCGGAACATGAATCTATTAACGTACAATTTGACGATGAAATGTCACAAAATCGACCTCAGGTTTTGAACAGGATTAGCTACAACGGATGGAGATAGTTTTTTTAAAGAATTGTTCGTGTTTCATCTAGGAGTTATGTATTTAGGGTTAAACTGAAGGTATGACTGATATAAAATAATATAAAACTGATATACGTTCGGGAGGTTCGGCCTGTTTAACATATCTTATGAGGTTTCAAATCAGGACGTGTGTTAGTTTCGATGTAACCATTTATTACTACATGTGAAATAGAGTAACACTTTTTTTTTTACTTTTCCATGTGGCCACGGTACGATGTAAGACAGTTGCGCAGGGATAAGGTAAAACTGGTTGGCATCCATTTGGTACTAATTAATAATACATTTTCATTCTGTGCTGTTCCTGTAAGATTCATTTTGAATATGCATCGTGAAAACAACAGATAATTAGCCAATTTTACTGCTTTTGTATTATGGCATTCACCATTAAATATAGAAACTATTTTTGCCTGACTGACTTTGTTTACCTATTGACTAACAGACCGACTGAGTGACCGGTATGTACCAAAGCTCTACGGTACTATGGTGTGGAACACAATCAACTACGGGGCTGCCAAACTGGGAAGCAAGCAACACGCTTGTATCAAAATCAATATATGCTGATATTAGAAATAACTATTTAGATAAAATAAGCATGAATAATACTGATTTTAGAAGTTTAACGATCTAAGAACAATTACACTATATGTTAAGCTGTAAAGATGTAAAAGCAATAAGATTATCTGCCAAAATCTGCTTCGGCTTTTTAAAACGTAGAAAAACAATTATATATAATTGATTCAAATGTATGATTATTATTTTTTTTACGGTTATTTTATATTTATTAGAATGAAATCTTACTTTTTTATTTGTAAATGTGATAAAGTGCAAGGATATACTTAAATTGTATATCATTTTAATAGTCAATCTAGATGATGTTTTATTTTATTGTTGTGTTGATTTTTAGGTTAAATGAATGTATAAAATATTGCTGTTTTATTTTTCAAAACATGTTGTTGATTTTAAATGTATAATTCTAGAAAAATAAGAATCAGTCTCTCATAGCTCTGGAAAGAAACTCTCTTAACTTCACTATTTATATTTGTAAATGTTTTATATACTTATAATTGTAATGCGATAGAGGTGAGATATAGATCAAATATATGTTATGTTATGTTATGTTATATGTACTATGAATAATGCATTTCTGTTACCATGTTTCTATAACTGACAGCAACTTGAATGGAAATATAGGGAACATGTTTTCTTTATACATTGCATTGCTAGTCAATAATGTACATTAGTGTTGTATATTGTTAGCATATTTTACATAAATTATAACGTATATTTTATTTAGATGGGCTCGATTTATTGCTGAAAAGAATCCAGCAATAGGCTATGTTTTGCGAAAAGGGATCCAAGCATACAGAAAAGGAAAGAGGTGCGTGTATGAATTGTATCCATAAACTGCTTAGAAAACAATATTTTTTATTATGTTATATATATATCTTTTGGTTAGTAGTCGACGTCACGAAATCGAAACACTTATAAGTTTATTAATGGAAGTGAATGCTCATGCATTTTATACATACAATTAATCTTATCAATGTGTTATTGTAGAGAATGTTGATATTTTACCTATTTGGTATATACATGTTGTTACATGTATAAGATGAAAATTACGATGTAAAATTTGTGTCAACAATAATTGTGTATCTAAGTGTACCTCAGACGCCAGTTTGTATATAGGTTTTGCAATGACCATTCTGGTTAAATGTGTTTTTTTTCTTTTACGAAACTGACATGGTTGCGTTATAGAGTCTATTATAGAGTCTATCTAAACACTTAATGAAATATATTATAGTAGTGGCACAATGTTGACTGGTTCATTCCTATTCCAGGGATGTCAGTTTGTTCTACTATGCACTTGCAGCAGACGCTGGTCTAGAAGTTGGGTCTTTTAACTTTGCTTGGCTCTGTGAAGAAAACACGGTATGTACCAAAATATCACTTCTCATGTAACATGAATCACCAATATAACGGTATGTACCAGAATATCACTTCTCGTGTAACATGAATCACCAATATCACGGTATGAACCAGAATATCACTTATCATGTAACATAAATCACCAATATCACGATATGTACCACAATATCACTAATCATGTAACATGAATCACCAATATCACGCTATGTACTAGAATATCACTTCTCATGGTAAATGAATCACCAGTATCACGGTATGTTTCACAATATCACTTCTCATGGTACATGAATCACCAAAATCATGGTATGTACAAGAAAATCACTTCTCATGTTACATGAATCACCAATATCACGGTATGTACCATAATATCACTTCCCATGGTACACCAATATCAGGGTATGTACCACAATATCACTTCTCGTGTATTATGAATCACCAATATCACTGTATGTACCAAAATATCACTTCCCGTGTTACATGAATCACCAATATCACGGTATGTACCAAATATCACTTCCCGTGTTACAAGAATCACCAGTATCACGGTATGAACCACAATATCGTTTCCCTTGTAACATGAATCACCAATATCACGGTATGTACCAGAATATCATTTCTCGTGTAACATGAATCACCAATATCACGATATGTACCAGAATAGCACTTCCCATGTAACATGAATCACCAATATCATGTAATGTACCACAATATCACTTCTCATGTGACATGAACCACCAATATCACGGTATGTACCACACTATCACTTCTCTTGGTACATAATTCACCAATATCACGGTATGTACCAGAATATCAATGCTCGTGTAACAAGAATCACAATATCACGGTATGAACCACAATATCATATCTCATGTTACAACAATCACCAATATCACGGTATGTACCACAATATCATTTCTCGTAACATGAATCACAAATATCACGGTATGTACCATAATATCACTTCCCATGGCAATGAATCACCAATATCACGGTATGTACCACAAATCACTTCCAATGTTACATGAATCACCAATATCACGGTATGTACCACAATATCACATCTCGTGTAACATAAATCACCAATATCACGGTATGTACAATAATATAACTTCTCATGTTACATGAAATACCAATATCACGGTTTGTACCACAATATCACTTCTCGTGTAACATGAATCACCAATATCACAGTTTGTACCATAATATCACTTCCCATGTTACATGAATCACAAATATTGCGGTATGTACCACAATATCACTTCTCATTTACATGAACCACCAATATCACGGTATATACCACAATATCACTTCTCATGGAACACAATTTACCAATATCACGGTATGTACCAGAATATCACTGCTCGTGTAACATGAATCACCAATATCACGGTATGTACCACAATAACACTTCTCGTGTAACATGAATCACAAATATCACGGTATGTACCACAATATCACTTCCCATGTTACATGAATCACCAATATCACGGTATGTACCACAATATCACTTCCAATGTTACATGAATCACCAATATCACGGTATGTACCACAATATCACTTGCAATGTTACATGAATCACCAATATCACGGTATTTACCACAAAATTACATCTCGTGTAACATGAATCACCAATATCACGATATGTACAATAATATCACTTCCCATCTTGCATGAAACACAAATATCACGGCACTATATCATTTTTTGTGTAACATGAATCACCAATATCTCGGTATGTACCATAATATCACTTCGCATGTAACATGAATCACCAATATCGCGGTATATACCATAATATCACTTCTCATGTTATATGAATTACAAATATCACGGTATGTACCACAATATCACTTCCCATGTTACATGAATTACCAATATCACGGTATGTACAATAATATCACTTCCCATGTTACATGAATCACCAATATCACGGTTTTTACCACATTATCACTTCTCGTGTAACATGAATCACCAATATCACGGTATGTACCATAATACCACTTCCCATGTTACATGAATCACCAATATTGCGGTATGTACCACAATATCATTTCTCGTGTAACATGAATCACCAATATCACGGTATGTACCACAATATCAATTCCAATGTTACGTGACTCACCAATAATACGATATATACCACAATACCACTTCTCATGTTACATGAAATGCAAATATCACGGTATGTACCACAATATCAATTCCAATGTTACGTGAATCACCAATAATACGATATATACCACAATACCACTTCTCATGTTACATGAATTACCAATATAACGGTTTGTACCACAATATTACTTCTCATGTTGCGTGAATTGCAAATATCCCGCATGTACTCGTGTTACATGAATAACCAAACAAATTACCATTCATTAATATGTTAAACTGGTAATCAAACACAAAGTTCAATGTCTATCAGTAACCCTGTATAAAGATGCATGTATCGTCGCATTAATGCACATAGGTGTCAAGTGTATATGAATTTAATGAAAGGCACTTGACACATCTTTGCACTAAAAGGAGGTTGTATTAGACTATAACATTTCAAATAGAAGAAATATTTCAAGAAGTGTGCCGGACTGGATATACAAGTGTATACAATGTCGACATTTTATGACTCGATGTCGACATTTTTATGACTCGATGACTTTGATATGGCATGTAAATATATATATAAAAGCATTTTGTTCTGTTTTAATTGTATCCAGATTCATACCGGATTCGACTTTGTAAGGAATACAATATATTTGAGAGGATGTCGATGAGTGCCTAGTGCTGGTATCATGCAAATGTTAGACGTTATATGGAATTTTCTACGCCAATAGAAACATCCATGTAACTGAGAACCGGCTAAGATGTTGATATATTTTCTCGTGTCTTGAGCGATTTTATTGGGTGAGGAAATAGGTCAATCGTCTGCTGACGGTCATGACATTCTATATAAAATGGAATGTTCTATTTTGAAAAAAGTCTTAGCGATTGTATTTGCTGACACGGAAGAAAATCTAAAGAAAATTTGATGTTGTCATACTGTGTCAGCAAATACAATTACTCCGGGAACGAGAAAGTACCCCAACATTCACGCCAGTAAGAAGTTATATGGAATTTTCTGTACAACTTCTAACATATACATAATTAGAAATATGTCAAAATTGAAAATATACATCAAAGTTTATAATGTTTATAAATGTTTGCATGCTAAGAGTACACAATTACATTTCAGAACGGGGTTGTGAGTTTTATTGAGAAGGACTGCGTATGGCGACAATTTAATATTTCTACTAACAGAGAGATGCATTTTGTAGATTCATATTGTAAGTATTTGACACCATGTTGTCACTGACCTCTATACACTACAACGTTCACGTCCTGACCTCTAACCTCTGTTTTATTTTTATTATTTTGTTTTCTCTCCAAAGGAGGCAATATATTAGATAAATAATTTTGAGTCTAAATAGATACAAGTACATGTATATGCACTTCTTTTGACAACGAACACACAGTACATTAATGATGTGTTGTGTGCCCCAAATTCGTTAGAACTGGTAATAATTGTGATTTACTACTAAAAGTTATGAATTTTCACGCTACTTGTAAAAGTATCCTTTCATCGGATAGAAATTATTGTATATTATTCACTGAAGTTATTGTGTTCTATCCTCAGCGTTGATTAAGATGGGCGACTATTATTGGTATGGCTGTGAAGGTCACAGGAACGTAACGAAGGCAGCTCATTACTACTCCGAGGCGGCAAAGAAAAACGACCCTCATGTAAATAGCTTAATTGCCATTTAGTAATTGCCTTTAAGAAATTGTAGATCTACATATAAATTGTTTGTTTGAAAATAGCTTCAGTTCAATTAGTATAAATCTTTATGCTATAGTTGTCGAATGTCCTAGTAAATAATTATCATTCATTTGGTTGAACCAAAATGAAATAGTTATCATCTTGTATAAACAGATAAAAGTATAAATTATTGTAAAAATATTCGTTCACGATTCATGAAGACAAATTACTTTCAAATTTGGACTTAAACATGTACCAGAAGTTCATTCGCTTAGTTTTCAGCAGTTAAAGGAATGAATAGCAGGATATAAACACAATAAGGGAATGGCCGAATCTAATGTTGAGAGAACTTGTGGCCAGACCCTTTTGCCTTAAATTGTATTTGACTTATATGCATGATAAATATTGTAATATGTGTTTATTTGGCAATAAAATATGTTTAAACTAACACAATAAATAGAGCAGGGTGAGGTAATACTCTGTAGAACAGAGTAAGCTATCCCGATTGGATCCGCTACATACATGTAGCAATGGCATTTGAGCGTATTTCAGCACATTGACTGGTAAGTTGCCTCCCGAAAGGTTTGAATGACGCCACGGTTAAGCAAGCGTTCAATAGCTGTGGAATTCCCTGTTTTTTTATTTGGGGTATATAAATGAATGAATGAATGGGGTTTTACGGCGTAC
This sequence comes from Panopea generosa, assembly GCA_029582155.1. Lineage (NCBI taxonomy): Eukaryota > Metazoa > Mollusca > Bivalvia > Adapedonta > Hiatellidae > Panopea > Panopea generosa. The sequence continues at coordinate 5,824,556 of CM055894.1, forward strand.
CAACACATTATAGGTTATTCGACGCCGACAGGAAAGAAGATTCCAGGTTCACTCTACATGTACAAAAACAACAAATTTACATACAGATTTAAAAAAAATACACTAACAAATGAATATGCAGAATGAACCTAGAACCTTGATACCTGCAGAACTGCAGAGTTTCAGCAAATTCTATCGTATTACTTAAATTGTCGCTTCTTACAACATACATGAGCCAGAGTGGTCCTATTCTTGCCATCATTCATATGGCTCCCTGAAACCACACAGGGGTTGATAATTTAACCACAATAGTGAACATGACAAAAAATGATAAAATGAACATGACATCCATTTGGAGGATTCCTACCCCTCTGCAGAGATCGGCAGTGATTCTATTCTTAGCCTTAACCACACGGGATTTGGGGGTAAATAGACCTGATTAAGAAGATATCAGGGACTAAGATAGATTGGTAATGTTACGTATTCATTGAAAATTACAGTGTGACTGGGTTTAAATCGCCATTGTTTTTCATTATAATTCACAAATAAAAATAAAATAAAATGAATAACTTCAAATATTAAATTCTTAGTAAGTTTAGCAGGTAAAATCTGTGGACGAGAGATAAATAGTAATTATACTCGCAATACTTTTTCATATAAAAGAAATTGTAAAATAAAGTGTTTGTTTATTATAGTGTCACACCTATTGAAAGGGCCAGCCACACTGGGCTTATGAGACACATGTATTGTACACAGTAACTTCCCGAAAGCTATCAGTGCAAAGCGTTAGACTGTTAGACATTCGGTACCCCTCACTTTAACTAGCTGCTGGGCGAGCAACCGGCCGCAACAGAAAAATCCAAGTGCTTCCACTGGGATTCGAACTTCGACCTCCCGCTTCCGAGGCAGACCCCTTAACCACTAAGCCACGAAAGACGGTATATATTATATATTTATTTAGTTTAAACATATTAAATTGCCATATAAACACATATTACATTGTATAATATACATATTAGTCAAATACATCTATAGGCAATAGGATCTGGCCAACAGTTCTTTCAATATTATATATTTTAAATCCATATTAGGCTCTGTTCAACATTGGTTTTATGCTTGAGGAAGGTGCAAGAGTTCCACGATCAATTTTAGATGACATCAATGTACCAAGACATGTACAGAAGGATAATATGACGGTTTTGGAGCATTTATATACACGGTAAGATGGCAGAGAATGCATAATTTCATTTATTCTTTAGCACACATTACATGCACTTTATTGACTGTTCGGGCTTAATCAAATGCAAAGCCCCATTTTTGCATATACTGTTACATATGTTCACAATGTTTTAATTTCTATTCCCTTGTTCAGATGTGTTCATTCTCTAGGTTACATATCCCTATATCTACATATATTTTCCAAACATCTCTACAGAAAAATCTATGTTAGAGGTCACCTCTATTAAGCAACCACTTGCCTTAAACAGCCACATTTATATATATACCATTTTTATAATTTTAGTTTTAATTAACCCATATTGAGCAGCCATCTGTCGTAAGGGGTATTTTATGCTCTGTATCTTAAGTGACAGGTTTGACTGTTTATTTCTAAATTGCTTAAAATTTATCAATTTTTCTTATCAAACATTTACTAAAACAGTTACAAGCTATTCATAAACTCTATTCAGCAATCTCAATGTCCATTTTGTCAGTTGTAAAATGTTTGTTTCAAATTTGTTTGTATCGAATTGTTCGTTTGTTTCGTTTGTTTGTTCGTTTGAATGTTTAGTGTAAGTTTTATGCTATCGAGGGCTAAAAGACGACCAGTTAACCTAACCACTCATTCCTGGGATTCTGAAAGGTTAACCACATGCAACCGAAAAACTTTACCATTTGAATCAGCGGTGAGGCACAAACGTCACGGACACTGTGACCTGGCGGAGATGAGAAATAAATGATAAAATGTGTGCATATAAGGACATTTTGTATTTCATCAATCACAATTTCAGATGTAAGGACTCGCATAAATCGGAAGCGTTTATTCCTTGTTCAATTGCGTTATGGCGGATACAGTTTGTGGACGTATGGAACAAATACCAAATATTTATCAAGGTCAGTGACATAAATAGTTCTCTAGAAATGCTTTGTGTAAATCACAGGATTTCTGTAGCGTGAATGCTCTAGGTTTTGACTGTGGATATTAGTGTTGATTACTATGGTATAACTGTTACAGCAGTATGTTTTAACTCGTTTTTTTAAATAAAAACGAAAGCTACTATGCTAGCCCTACATTGGACGTCTGTTATGTTATTGAGTTGTTTTTGATTTTTTTATAATCAAATATAAAAAATCAGTGATGCGGGGTGGTGGAGCTTTAATATGTTTAAGATGCAGATGTGTATACAGGGTTCATTAACATCAAAGTTCACTGTGTGTCAACTTAATTAGATACTATGACAAGCAAAGGCTTATCATCATTTAGGGGTGACAGGTCATGTTGGTGATAAGATATGGGGGTATTTGATATGTACTTAGTAATTAAGGAATAGACCTATGGGAAGGTAGTTATGAGTTGACCAATGAGAAAAATAGGCTAGAGGCCATTTTGGGTAGAGTGGAAAGCAGAGCTGATTAGATAGTTGGAGACAGACCTTGTTTAGAGTAAGAAACAATTATTGACAAATATATAAACATGTTAATAAAATGAGTTTAAATGAAACCACCCTTGTTTGAGTGTTATGCTACACGTAATCGAATTCTTAGCTTTGTGGTTAATTTTTGATAGCAAGTAGAATAGAACAGAACAGAACATATATTTTATTAGGATGTGTACAAAGAACATCATCATAATGTATACAATATACAATCAATATTAACATTTAGTCACTTAACAACAATGATTCAGTTCATTAGAGTATATATCAAAATATTCAATAAATGTTAATAAATGAAATGAGGATGAACACTATGCTTAAACCGTTAGCACTGTTATTCTAATTTCTAATGGCTCTTTTATATAAAAAAATTATCTTGAAATATTATATAATATGGTTTTATTATGTGAATTAAGTAATTCTATAAAATTGAACACTGAAGTACTTAGTTATATTTTTTGAAATACTATTTTCGTAAATTATCAAAACAGGGACATATACATAAGAATTGAAACTCACCTTCTATATCCCTTGAATTGCAACATAAACAATATCTTTCATTTTTTGGAATTCTATTTCTGTCATATCGTCCAGTTTGTATTCTAAGAGGATTAACCGATAGTCTTAATCTTGTGTAAACTATTCTATGATTACAGGGCAAAATATCGAGATAATTTTCATACTTAAACTAATGTTTGACAAGTTTATAATTTTCGAGCCCTGTTTTGTACTGATCCAAACCATTATTGAATGAAACTGTCGATAACCTTTTGTCAAAAAATATAAGGTAATACTTTGGGATTCACAAAACGATTATTCTCAAACTCATAGGTGAATCCATATTCATTTAACATGGTTTTAATATTTGATACCCAGTTCTTACAACCTCTATTACAGTCGTATAATCCCTGTTCATATAGTTTTTTCATCAATATATTATCGGTATAAATAACATTACACCAATATCTTATGATCCTTACATATCGCAATACATATAAAGGATATCTCTCAAGCTCTCCATAACACCCACTGTACAAGTATTAATTCTAACATTCAATAAACATTTACAGAACTTTAAGTGTATTCTTTCGATTACTTTCGACTTGGTATGTCCCCAAATTTCACTTGCATAACTTATAATAGAGCCAACGAATGCATCAAACAACTGGCATAGGAGATTTGGCTTTAACTGGATATTTTTACAATTAAATCAGAGGATATTAATAGCTTTCCAAGCTTTGCCTTTCATTTTTTTCTGATTTTAATTAAAATTACCAGTATAATTAAATAGTGTTCCAAGATAATAGATATCGTATTGTAACACAAAGGTTCACACATCCGTATTAATACCTATTCTACCGTTTACTATGCGTAAACAAGACGACTTGCATAAATCAAGAAGTAAAGCCTTCATGGACTGCTGTCCATGCATCATTGTTGTTTTACGCGTCTTCACTTTAAAGGGAATATATCAGGACATTTAAAAATTCTAAAATTGGCTGAAAACATTTTTTCCAATATAGCATACCTATATATACTTAGTGACCCCGTGTTGCCAAAAGATAGCTGTTAACCATTCGAAAATAATTTATTGAAAAGGATTTTCCTACCTTGGGCTACGGGCCTATGTTAGAATAAAATAGATTTCCCGCTTAAAATGGCAACATACTTTGTGACATACTCAATTATTCAAAGGATTTAATTTTGATTTTAATTTGATCCCTTATACAGGTTTACCCTTAGTAAAAAATGCTTCATCTTAGAAATAAAATGATGATGCAAAGGTGTTCAAGCAGTATATAAGCGTGGTCTATTTTTAGAATGGGAATTTCGTTTCAAGTTAACTCCGATTTAAATATCAATTTTGTCACATTTAGGTGAATTTGACATACCAAATCATTCGTATTTTATTTATCAAATTAATGATAATGAGATGCGTTTAATCAATTTTACTTTTTTTTTATTTTTAAGACATTTAAAGCGTTTTTTCCTGATAACCTCCTTTTAAATACCATTAAGGACCTAGTTTATATGTATATACTGTTTCTGAAAATGTCAGTTTAGATAATGAGCGTATGACAATAAATATCGTGTTATAAATCACCCGTTCCATGCTATGATGTTTTGTGAGATATGATTAACAGTGATAATTTAATAAAGTTATTAACTAGTTTGAGATTAAGTTCATCTACGCTTGAGATTAAGTTCACCTACGCTTGAGATAGAAACGGGTGGTTAAAATGGAATTGACCGCTCAAACAGGTTACTTAAATGATGTTATTAAAATGTAGTCGGAACGGAATTGAATATCACTTCATATCATATTGCACAATGTATACCGATTTTCGAAATACATACCATCAAACTTGTTCTTCAGTAAATAAATTTACATAACAGAAGCCTTTGGTATTCGTAAAACTGCCTTATATATTGTAATCACTTATTAAAATGAATGGTATGCATGTTGTTTATTTTGTGCATATAATTAATTGGCATTATTTTGTAATTTTGTTCTTAATGCTCAGTCATAGTTCACGTTAACACATTTTGTAAATGGTCAAAGGCATTATGTTGCCGTTTTGCTAACAAAAATGGAAACTTAGTAGAATGGCGATAATATTTTTCACAATCGCTAGACAGTGTGTAGTTTTATATAGCAAAGACTTCCATATCTATCTACATATTTATTACAGGTTACAAGCTTCACCGGTGTCGCTGCCATGGCTGCCGTGTCGTCTTATGTACTTCTTCGTTACCACATACGAGGACAGCCTCCAATTACAGACAATATTTAACTCGCACATTACTAACAGTCAGTTTTACCGTCATTAGATGAATTACTGGCACCATATAGCACCATATAGGTTTACTGTCAGTATTGTAGCTCTGACATCGATATGTAAAGTAATTAACCGACAACAATAAATCTCAGTTTACTGACAATACATGGATAATTCTTTATTCTCAGCGTAGTATTGTAGTTTGACTGGCATCACTATGTGAATTATTAACTGACAACAACGAAATATTGATTTATTTGATTATCAAGATGCTTCTTTACTCTCAGCGTAGTATTGTAGTTTTACTGACACCCCTTTGTAAATTATTAACTGACAACAACGAAATATTGATTTACTTCGACAATCAAGATGCTTCTTTTCTCTAAGCGTAGTATTTTAGTTTTACTGGCATCACTATGTGAAGATATTTTTGACATTATCACAATGTCAGTTTACTGATTCAATGTCATGACTTACCGCTGGCGTAGTATTTTAGTTTTACTGACATCACTATGCAAAGCGATTTTCTGACATCATCACAATGTCGGTTTACTGATACCCTGTGATGACAGTTTTACTTACACCATTTATAGACATTTCTCTTCCAGAATGAGTGCCATTCGTATTTTACTGACACCATATGGACGATGCATCACAGTCATAAAACAGTCTCGTTGTGATTGCACCATATCAATAACCTTTTTTTACCGGCAGCTTGTCTGACATAAGAGAAATTGCTTCACTGGCACATTTTTGTCTGTTTATTGACACGTTGTGAATAATGCTGAATAATACTGAAAGCATGCCATTTGTGTTCTATTGACACCATAATAACTGCTTTACGGTCAGCGTGTTTTACGTGCATGAACTACACTTATACTGACATAAATATTATGTAGTTGTTGATTTTTACACGATACCCGAACATTGAGGTTGTACTTGCCACTGTTCAACATAGGAGCACGATAAAAATAAAACATCTTAAAAAATGTTACTAAACTTGCCAAACTTCAAGGATAACTGTCGGTCATTCGTACCTCTGACAACATTAGTTACGGCCAAAAAAAAATTATTAGGACAATTACCAAATAACATTAGAATCAACATTACAATTGTTAGTGTATATTATAAGTAATACATCCACACTGAATGGGAGTTAATAGTTATACTTGAAAAAGAAATCACATATAACAAAGAAAGGGAGATAATACATAACATTTATTTATCTTCATGTACTGCCGTAATAGTATCCCGTTGCGGTAAATGGCTACCAACAAGCTAGGTGTCGATGTATTAGTCATTAAACCTATTATTTGTCTTAAATAAATTGGTGTACCTGTGTAAAAGATAAATGTATCTTCGTCACTGACATATAACTAGAGCTGTCACTGAAAGTGACTCTTATCCCCACCAAACTGCTGGTTGCCATTTAGACTATTGTCACGATATAAGAGGTGATTTTTCTATGGGGTGTTTATTACTAAAACTATAGAAGTATAGTCAAACAACTGTCTGGGTTGCTAAGGCATATTTAGCTAGATTGTTGATTAAGATACATCATTTTATTATAAACTCAGTCTGAGACGACCGTTTCTATTATTAGCTACAGCAACCTTGATCATGACCTTAGCGGCCAAATATACAATCGAAATTTTTCGCTCCAAACAGTCTACACACACCACTTTTTATGGCAATATCTCAATTCGAACAAAAGTTATCAATCGGAAACTTTTTTTTCTTATTTTGGCACCAGCGACATTGACCTTAAGTTTCATAGCAACATAACATTCCTTACAAGGGTGCGACGGGATGCGACGGGATGAAAACAAAGTGATTCCTAATTTTGATTGGAATAAAATTATTAATAGAGCTTAAAGTAATAGTCGACGTTTGAAAGTGTCAAGTTTGGGATTTTCGCATTCGTGTCTTAAAACTTCTTCGAAGAACACTCGAAAACGCGTTTCACTTCGGTTAAGAAAATAAACATTTTAATTGTGAATATATTTATAACATGCATTATTACAAAATTTAAAACCACAAAATTAAACAAAATGTGTAAATAGTATCAATAACGATATGTATGTGATATATGTGTCCCTATGTTGTATTAACACTTACCATACATTGCCTCTAAATATATATATGTTAAATAAAAATGCTAATATTCTTATATGATTGCTTGTGTTTTGTTGTTTTGTTAACAAGTCATATATGGTATATCCATTTTTATGTGTGGAATTGAATCTGGGAAGAGCAACCGTCCTTCCATAATTTAATGACAACTTTCATACATAAAGATTTAGGATTGAACTGGGTTCGAACCTATGACGTCAGCGGCGAGAGATACGTAGTCGCCAGACGACACTGCTTTAGACCTGTTAATGACGTGGGACCCACGTTTGGATATGTTAGAGTTCAAGGGTGTCACATGATAAAAAATAATAGATTTTAGTTAATGTATATTATAAAAATATTGATTTAGCATATGGTGAAACTATGTAGTTTCTGTAAGTATCAACACTCTAGGTTAATTCTGCATATATATTTGTTGATGTTTTGTTTTTAATGCGCATGTCAATGTGTTGTCTACGTACAGCACGTGACGAGATAACCTAGAATAGTCCTTCCTTTTGGCGATCATTAAATAAACGTCATTTTGTGTTGTTACAAGATAATCACACAATTAATACATTTCTTCGTTCTTATATATTGATACATGGTCACAGATTAATGTACTTATATACTGATACATGGTCACAGAGTAATGTACTTATATATTGATACATGATCACAAAAGAATGTATTTATATATTGATACATGGTCACAGAGTAATGTACTTATATATTGATATATGGTCACAGAGTAATGTACTTGTATATTGATACATGGTCACAGAGTAATGTACTTATATATTGATACATGATCACAAAAGAATGTATTTATATATTGATACATGGTCACAGAGTAATGTACTTATATATTGATACATGATCACAAAAGAATGTATTTATATATTGATACATGGTCACAGAGTAATGTACTTATATATTGATACATGATCACAAAAGAATGTATTTATATATTGATACATGGTCACAGAGTAATGTACTTATATATTGATACATGGTCACAGAGTAATGTACTTGTATATTGATATATGGTCACAGAGTAATGTACTTATATATTGATACATGGTCACAGAGTAATGTACTTATATATTGATACATGGTCACAGAGTAATGTACTTGTATATTGATACACAGTCACAGAGTAATGTACTTATATATTGATACATGATTACAAAAGAATGTATTTATATATTGATACATGGTCACAGAGTAATGTACTTATATATTGATATATGGTCACAGAGTAATGTACTTATATATTGATATATGGTCACAGAGTAATGTACTTATATATTGATATATGGTCACAGAGTAATGTACTTGTATATTGATACATAGTCACAGAATAATGTACTTATTTATATTTCCAACACTAACATAGCAAGGATGTGGTCAAAGCAATCCGATTCAAATGACTGTATAGTAATACATTGTTTATTGGTAGGTGTCTTTTGATTAATGCTCATGTCTAAACAAATGTTTATAAAAATGCTGTGTGTGTATACATTACCCTTATAAATTGCTTTATGATAACCCGTAATTCAGTACAAGGACATATATTGAGAAGGAAAATCAACTTATTGAAATTGTGTGAAATCTCGCATATTCACACAAAATCTGAACGAAATCTCAAGTTCTATTGTTTATTCATCTTAAGAATACAAATCAAAATTTGTTATTATGCAGAACGAAATTCCCAACACAACAAGTCCATTCCCAGCAATTCACATTCAGATGTGTTGAAGTATTTTTAATTAAAAATGTATTTTGTCACTAAAAAACAGCAATATTACTTGAAATTATACAACAAAACTGCAATATTATTACCTGAAGGTAATTTTGCAGAAGTAAACCATCATAATAATGTTGTGCTAGTTTATATGTATGGACCCCTCGAAGTGCCTCATGTAAAACACGTTTCAGCCAGCCAATCAGAATCAAGCCCGAGACGTTGCGATTAGTCAAATGACAATCAAGCTTTCTCTTGCTAACCAACCACCAACCAATACAGACGTTCACTATTCAAGGGACTGATAGGTTAGCAGTGCATAACCCAACTTATAATAAGGTACTAAGTTAAATTCATCTTGTCGCTTTACATTCTCTTGTATAGGCCCTACTAGCCTGTACAACAATACATAAAGATAGTATATAAGTTATATTCTGCGTACAAAATCATTGGTCTGTGAATTTTAAATGGTTATTTCTCCACATAATGTATCTACCGGATTATAATTCAGCAAGTTTACTGTCTATCTCTATATAGATCCTTACATATCCTTTCTATCTAAATTATTAATATTGAATATAACATTTTTAAATAGTTCTACGTTTACGATACTACTGTATCCCCGAATTAAAGTCTGAATCTAGAACATGTACCGTATCGTGATGAATAATACAAATACGTTGACCGGTATAGAAATGATGTCATTTTAAATTTTCATATTCTTGGCCTAACGGCGCATGAACTATGCGTTTGCAAATGGTTAATTGAAAAGCAGGAGTAACGGAGACAATTCTAAAATTTTGAGAAAAAGACTACATACTGCCTTTCAGAGTATGGGTCTATGATAAGTTTTTCCAGTTTCAAGGTATCAACAACAACAACAACAATAACAACAACAACAACAGCAACAGCAACAGCAACAGCAACAACATCAACATTTATTCTTTCATTACATTTACATGTAAAAATGTGGAAAAAGTATAAATCTTATAACAGGTCCTCTATCACATTCAGTGTATTACCCAGTCCGGTCTGCGAACGGCAGTAAACGACCATCGTCATTGGACTCTGGCGTGTAGCCAGGTTCTGATATCGCTGTGTCCGGCTTAAACCATGCACACACCGATCTGGACACACACTGGCAGAAGACACGGTGATGTAGTCTCGGATTTTATCATTATTATTTTGATTTTAAAATACTTCAGTGAGGTAACGCTGACATGGCAATAGTTCGAAGATGAAAGCTGTCCCCGTGCTGTTTCTCATCGTAAAATACTCTTGACCCGTCGATATGTAGTATTAACGTTGAACTGACAATGTCATAAATGCAGATTGCCTTAAACCCGTTAGAGATTTTTATAATCTTTCCTCAGTCTACTATAAATTCACACTTGGAAATGTTTCTCCATACAAATTCTCACTGGTAAACATTTGTACGTCTGTGAAACTCAATACAAAATTTCTGTTAGTCTATCCCAGAACCTGATATCTCCCGAATCAAGTCTATTAACCACCAATGGAAAAAGGCAGGGAATAACATGCATGTCCCACATTTCGTAGCAATTGAACGCTTAATAAATCATGGCGTCATTCAAACTTTCCCTGAGACAACTGACCAATCAGCGTGCTAGAAACAATTGCTATTGAACGGACCCAATCGGGAGAGTTGTGTTCGTTCTACAGACTAACTTTCAGTTAAGTTCAACAAACACGTGGAACTGTCTGTCCTCCCGAACATCCAAATGTAAATTCTCACGAGTAACTATGTCCTCTCTTCGTTATATATAAATTCCCTATCTAGGGTTTCTATGCAGTGGTTGATTCTCCTGTAACTCTTAATTCTCTGACCTCGATATCATCAGTGCTTTGACTTACATCTCTGTGACCTTTTATCCACAATATAATCGGGTGGACAATCGTCGAGATTTGCAACACCAACAGTAGAATATTCACCTGAAAACAAGAAATATAAGTTACTTTACACCTTGACTACATCATAGGCACGGATGCGGCATGATGCGGCAATGCCGCACCAATAATTATGTAAGGAGTGGGACTGTGGGATTTATATAGACATACTATCATCATTTCTCTTCTATGCGTCTATTGTTGCCATTGTCAGTATATGTATAAATTGCGTCAATGTTGTTGTGCCGATTGTGTCCATTGAATGGTAATGTTGGACTAATATTTTTTTTTTGGGGGTGGGGGGGGGGGGGGTGGGGATACATTTCTATATATGATGTTATACTTTATTATAGTCCAACCAATTGTTTTCATATTTATTATGTCGTTGTTTATATATTGGCGTATTGTACAATGAAGATTCCAATAAATCATTATCAAACTAAGTTACTCTATTCGACAAATATGAGAATGGTCATTTTAAAGGAGCCCACTACAGGAACAGTGGGCTCCTACTAATAAGCAACGGTGTTTTATAATAACGTTATCATTACTTACATGTGCATATGAGCCCTCGTACGCATCAAACCACTCAAAGATGGGGTACTGTATCAGGCCAGCAATACCAGCAGAAAACTGGATAAATCCAAACAGTACACCGAAATAGTCCATAGGGAATCTGTGTCATGGAAAAATGTTGATCAGACTTTGGAATTTGTATTTTCTATTAAACAGATAAAAACTGATGAGATAAAACCATTACCTCACTTTTGGTTACAGATGAGCATATCGGAGAAATAAAATGAAACTACATTCCAGAGTCATGCCCCTGTCCAAAATTGAAACAATCACTGTAAGAGTGTAATTTTATACCGGATTACTTTTATATATTTGCATCATCAAGGTCAATTGTATAATTTTCAAAAAAAAGTTTTATTATTTTTGATTCACTGGAATCATAAAACTCATGTAGTTTGCTCGAAAATACGCATTAGCCGGTGATGATATTGGTTTATTATCTATCATACATACGCTGTTATTGGTTTATTACCTATCATACATACACTGTTATTGGTTTATTACCTATCATTAATACGCTGTTATTGGTTTATTACCTATCATACATACGCTGTTATTGGTTTATTACCTATCATTAATACGCTGTTATTGGTTTATTACCTATCATACATAATATAACACTGTTATTGGTTTATCACATTTACCATACATAAACTGTTATTGGTTTATTGCCTATCATAAATACGCTGTTATTGGTTTATTACCTATCATACATAATATAACACTGTTATTGGTTTATCACATTTACCATACATACGCTGTTATTGGTTTATTACCTATCATACATACACTGTTATTGGTTTATTACATATCATACATACACTGTTATTGGTTTATTACCTATCATACATAATATAACACCGTTATTGGTTTATCACATTTACCATACATAAGCTGTTATTGGTTTATTACCTATCATACATATTATAACACTGTTATTGGTTTATCACATTTACCATAAATAAGCTGTTATTGGTTTACTACCTATCATATATACGCTGTTATTGGTTTATTACCTATCATACATAATATAACACTGTTATTGGTTTATCACATTTACCATACATAAGCTGTTATTGATTACTTACCTATCATACATACGCTGTTATTGGTTTTGTACCTATTATACACACGCTGATATTGGTTATTTACCTATCATACATAAGCTGTTATTGCTTTATAACCTATCATACACACGCTGTTATTAGTTTATTACCTATCATACACACGTTGTTATTGGTTAATTACCTATCATACATAAGCTGTTATTGGTTTATAACCTATCATACACACGCTGTTATTGGTTTATTACCTATCATACACACGCTGTTATTGTTTTGTTACCTTCCATACATACACTATAATTATTGGATTAATATTTATATTACCTACACTGTTATTCGATTGCTATCTATATTACATATGCTGTTGTCAGTTTATCATCTATTTAACCTTTTTTGCTGTTATCGGTTTATTACAGATCTGTATCTATAATCGATACGCTGTTATTGGTTTGATATCTATAATACATACGTTGGTATCAGTTGTTATCTATAACAATATCTGAGCAGTAATTTTGACTAATTTTAAATATGGATGTAAAATATCCTAAGAGATTTTGATGTTTCGAAATTTGTAGAATATATCTTATATACTAGTACTAGTATTCGAACTTTTCGAATTCATGATCCCCAATATACAAAAGACATGCAGTTAGAAACAAATAAGACACTGCAATAAGATATTTATCGTTCAGATGCCACCTTTATCATTAGCATGGAACAATAAAAACTATTTAAGCCAAATGTAATGATAGTGATAATATTGGGTAGGTATATAGGTAAGGGGTTGGTCAAAATAATCGTCATAAAATATATATTGACTCTTAAATAAAATAGAATATTGTAGTTTGGCAATAGGATAATTATAATACACAAGTGATATAAATGTCATACACATGCATGTAATTACCGAGATGAAAGAAATAGTTTCCTTAAAATCTGAAAAATTAAAATATTTTGATTAGACATATTTTTATGAGCAGATAGGGAGAGAACAAACAAATAGCATCTTAATTCTGGCCTGATGAATGTTTAACTTCAGTACGAGTAATGTAGTTGGACAAGAAACAGACAAGTAATGACTAATTTCGAGTAAACTCCTTTAAAATAGTTATGCAATTAACACTGGTATGATTACAACATTGAGTATTAATTATGGCTATCTAGATCATATCTGGTGCAAGTTACCGCTGTGTTTTGTCAAACATATGTATTTAAACTCGCTATTATAGCCGGTGTTTAAATCTGAACTGACCCGTGGAATAACATTGATGGGTCGGTCTGCTCCGTGGAATAACCTAAAGTCTATCTGATCTCAATTATATCCGTAAACATTCGGAAATCTCCGGGCATCATCAATTAAAAATACAATTTACTGTACCGACAGGCGTATGAACCATTATCATCGGAAATTGTACGATAATTTCGGTCACCGAAGCACCTACTTTTTATATTAAAATTACTGATCAATAAATATATTTGTAAACATGGATTCACGAGTTTACCTGTATGATCCACGTGTAAGATGACAATTAACGAAACTGTTTGTCATTCATAAACAATTTGTTTACTTTTTTATAAGATAATATATTTAGTTACTGGTTATGCCACTTCAACGTATGTAAGAATAACTGCATAACAATTAAGGCGATACGACATGTAGTACATGATATGTTAAATATCGTTAGAATAATAAAAAAGCAATATACTCCATAGTTATATGTATACATATGTTTTTTAACAGGAGCGGTGGTCCAGGAACAGATCGTCCGCCTAGCATGAGGAAGGTCGTGGGTTCAAACCCCGGCCGGGCAACACAGAATACTTAAAAATGGTACTGGAAGCTTCATCGCTTGGCGCTCAGCATTTAGAGGATAGTTCTGGGTCTGAAAGGTTTACGGTGACTGGGTGGGGTATAATACCATGTGTCTGTGGCATGATACTCCAGTGTGTCAGCGCATAAAATACTGTCTCAAGTAAACACTGTCACGATATAACTGACAATTGTTTGAAAGCGACGCTCAACATCCACAATAAAAAAATAACAACTTTAACTTTCAGCTGATAAGACTGACATTGACCTTCGGCAGATCAGGTGGTTACATTCTGTACATGTATCTAGTTCTTCCATCATGATGCATGTTAAATTAATGAAGCAAACATACACATAGAACGGACGGACACGGTCGAACGGGAAAAATTACTACTAGTATATCCCCGTTTCTCCACGCGGCGGTTAATATAAGTACACAATCGTTGAAAGAGGTTTAAACGAGACTGATATGGCGTGTATAGTATGAATATTCTATCATCCATAGAGTCATGAAACGTACATAGTATGGCGTTATCAAAACTAGTTGATATGTTATGGCGTCTATATAAAGTTTAATATATATGCGATGTCATATTTAACCAAAAAAAAACTAGATTTAAATATCACGAACTTTATAGAATAAAAGTTATTCAATAAAAGCATGAGTTTGCAGTTTTGGTTAGCTCTAGTCTAATACTTACGCATCTCCGACGAAAGCCACGCCTACTGTAAATAAAGATGATCGGAAGAAAGTGAACACAGCAAACGCAAAGTAGGGCGCCAATTTATGTCGAATATAGCACAGTACAGTTGTACAGACGGAATAGAATATCACCAAGCACATCGGGAACACAACCGGGACGTAAACACGTTTCACCTCGCCGGCATCTGAAACAACAGCAACAATGATAGAAACAACACTTCAAATATTTTACTTGTATGAATTTGCACATTCAACGTTGTATTTTCAAAGGATTACACAGCAAAGTTGAACTCGGTTCTATCCATATTTTACATAACTATACGTTTCCACTATACGTTTGGCTACGTGATAGTGACATAATAATATACTGGCTACGCGGTAGTGGCATAATGACATACTGGCTACGTTGTAGAGACATAATGACATATTGGTTACGTGTTAGTGACATAATGACATACTGGTTACGTGGTAGTGACATAATGACATACTCGCTACGTGGTTGTGGCATAATGACTTACTGGCTACGTGGTAGTGACATAATGACATACTGTTTACGTGTTAGTGACATAATGACATACTGGTTACGTGGTAGTGACATAATGACATACTCGCTACGAGGTTGTGGCATAATGACTTACTGGCTACGTGGTTGTGACATAATGCCAAACTTGCTACGGAGTAGTGACATAATGACATACTGGTTACGTGGTAGTGACATAAAGACATACTGGCTATGCGGTAGTGGCATAATGACACACTGGTTTTGCGGTAGTGGCATAATGGCACACTGGTTTTGCGGTAGTGGCATAATGACATACTGGCTACGTGATAGTGGCATAATGACATACTGGCTACGTGGAAGTGGCATAATGACATACTGGCTACGTGGTTGTGGCATAATGCCATACTGGCTACGTGGTAGTGACATAATGACATACTGGTTACGTGGAAGTGACATAATGGTAGTGACATAATGATAAAATGGCTATGCGGTAGTGGCATAATGTTATAATGGCTACGCAGTAGTTACATAATGACACACTGGTTACGTGGTAGTGACATAATGACATACTTGCTACGTGGTAGTGGCATAATGTCATACTTGTTACGCGGTAGTGGCATAATGACATACTGACTACGTGGTAGTTGCATAAGAATCCGGTTACGCGGTAGTGGCATAATGACAAACTTACTACGTGGTAGTTGCATAATGACATGCCGGTTACACACTGGTTGCGCGGTAGTGACATAATGACATACTTGCTACGTGGTAGTGGCAAAATGACATACTTGTTACGCGGTAGTGGCATAATGACATACTGACTACGTGGTAGTTGCATAATGACATACCGGTTGCACACTGGTTGCGCGGTAGTGACATAATGACATACTTTCTACGTGGTAGTGGCATATTGACATACTGGCCTCGTTATAGTGACATAATGACATACTGGCTACGTGGTAGTGACATAATGACATACTGGCTACGTGGTAGTGGCATAATTACATACTGGATTGCCCTTAAATAAACAATTTCTCCATTATTAGTGTTATGTCACTTGAAAATATGATTGGTGAGTGTAAAAGGTGTTAAGAGACACGACGGTAGACCCGGGATCGGTGGTTCCTTTGTCCAACCTCCTCCCAACTCTCCCGCCAAAGCATTGAACGAGACACTATGCTATGTACTAGTTATATCCAAACACATTTCGAACGCGATTTGTCTAAGTTGTAAGATAACACAAACAATGTGCTTTGTTCTTATCACTATTAGCTTAACGTCATATAAAGATGAACTTCTGAATCATGGTATATACTGACGGTAACAATTGACTAAGTGATATTGTACTTATATTGATATGAAGCACTTGTATAATATTAAAGGTGCAAGGATAGTCTAGACAACCATAATTACAAAAAAATGTTTTTAATATATTTCAGCTAGTCATCTGTATCATCTGTTGTGAAGTAAAGTAATAAAACTAATGCATTTTGCGTTTAAACTAATTCAAGATTAAAGCAAACCTAAGTGGCAGAACACATAACTTACATTATCAAAGTACGAATGTGATACTACATTTCACCATCAAAGATGGACCATGGACCATAACATTACTGCGATTCTTAATTTATTAGTTTAGTTTAAACTTGTTTATTTTACTTCAATTGCGAATCAAGTTATTACACTTTATATAGATCACGGTCCAAGTCTTCCTGCCAGTGGGTTAAATCAGCCTTAAATATATGCGGAAAAAGTGTCTTGCTCGTAGTCGTGGGCGAAGATTGAACTAAAAACTTTTTTCCACTTGAATCAGTGATATGACGATTACTGAGCCTGAATTGACAGTCAAACGCGCTACCGACTGAGTAACCTCACCCGCCTTTTTCATATGGTCAGTTACCACCATTGCGTTTTCCATAGACTTCCATAATACGTTTGCCTTAATTTTCACTATTTCTATCATTCGTAGACCAAAACGGTCTATTAAACTACTATTTAGCCTCCAATTAAAATGTCCCAAAAAAGGAGTCAAAAGTATGATTTTTTACCACTTTTTACCCCCTGACGTTGGGTACCCCCACTTTCAACATGAAAAGAATTAAATTTCACCAATTTTACTTTCAATACAGTTTCCTTAATAAAATGAATTTAGCTAGTCACAGAAATATAATTTTAACTTTTTATTGACACAAATATAATAAACTTAAATTTCATTGTGATCATTTGCCATTTACATCCAACCAGAATTAAGCTTACTATAAAAATATATGCCCTGAACATCCCTATACTTTTTTCTGCCAATCAGGGAGCTCGTCTCAATGGTGGTAGCTGACCATATAAAGCTGCATGTAAAGATTTACGTACGGGCAGCAGCGTGTGGAACACGAAATACGATGAGCGATGTATTACAGACTAATACATTGTTGGGGTTATCTACAGGAGCCCAGCTCCAACACATTTCATGTTTAAAATAACTGTGACTTACCAATATATCGCTTCCGTTGCCAGTCATAGATAAATCCACACAGCAATGCTGTACCAATAGCACCCATGGTCATATAGGAAAAAACTCCCAGCAACTCACTGACTGAAATTAATCAATACAGGGACATTCGTGACTGGGTGGTCTAAGGCGCCGTCTCAAGATCACTTATCTCTCTAAGCTAAAATCGTACGTTCGAGTCCCGCTCGCTCGAAAAACTTTATGTGAGAAAGTTTATCAAGTACTTGCGGAAAGGCGGTTGATCTACTCTGTTTTATTCTGAGGTCTTCCTCCACCGATAAAACTGGATATGTCATATACCAAAGCATTGTCAATTGTGAACTGAGAAAGAAAATTGATGCTTTGAAATTGGAGTACGAATACATGATTTTGGAAGTCTACGTTCACTTCGTGAACAGTGTACGCATTAAACAAAGATACATGACCACTAATTTTATCATCGTATTTTTGTAGTGCAGAGTTTTACAAACAATAAAATGTAAGTTTGACTTCTTCCATTGAATCCGTCAATAAATGACAAGCATTTTTTATTTACTATAGAATACAGATAAAAAAATCAATGGTGAGTTTACACCTTTTGAAAACCGAAAGAAAAAATGAATAACACAATAATTCTATACTCTAAACATAACATTGACATAGTATCTGCTTAACAGTTTCAATCCGTCCAACCTCTCTCACCATAAACCGTAACTCACCAGGGAATGGACACGCCGAATTGTCAGCGATTTTAACAATTCCCGAAATCACATGACACTATTTTAAACGTTCAAGCGCCATTGATTATGGGGCACGTAATGGATTTATATTTGATTAAACATACCTTAATCGGCACAAGTCATGGATAGGATTGGCAGTTCTACCTATGATTTAATACAGGTGCTTAGCTAAGCACGTGCCTACACTATTTTACTGAGACATTGAAAAAAAAATGCAATAAAATCGGACCTCTAGGATTGTAAACTACGGATTCGCAACAAAAATCATTGAATATTATCCAGAAATTAAACACCATTTTACCAATATGTATTCTATTCGGTTATAGCCGAAAAAATCGGGGGAACATGCCCCTTGACCTTGCTACAATTGTGCCGACATATCGTTTTAAGTCAAGCTACGCCCCTGAAATAAATAACACAGTTTTACCTTGCATTTCATCTCCATCGACAATGTTTTCTAACCAAACATTCAGCAGTCCGATAAACGTGACAAACCTCAGAGCATGTACAAATAACCAATAAAGATGTAATACACATGTCATAGACAAAAGTGTCGCACAAAGAGTCGGCCTAGGCTTGTCTGAAACTTGAGGTGTAGTTACGTCCCCTGTAAGGTAAAAATCACCACCGTATAGATGTAATACACATGGCACAGACAACAGTGCCACACAAAGCGTCGGTATAGGTTTGTCTGAAACTGGAGGTACAATTTACTTCACTGTAAGGTAAAAAATCACCAATATAAGGACCCACACCGCTATAACCAACATAGATGTAAAACACGTGTTTGGCCGGAACTTGGATGGAAGTCGCGTCCCCTATAATGTAAAACACCAGGGTTTAATACTTCTGATAAAGACTAGATCGTCTTCGACGCTTGCTTTTTTTTTAGGCTACCTCGGAGATTTCCATAGTATTTCAAAAGGTTATCGGTTATTCAATTCAATTCAAATCATTGTAATTTTATTCAGGCATTTAATATCAGTAAACAAAGAACAATAAAATAGATAAATGAAGTTGACACAATATCTACATCAGTGACTTAATATTAAGTACTTTTTTAAAAAAAATGTATTAATAGATAAAAAACATGTAATATCGATTTCGGTTGTCTGGGTGTTCATCTCTATATACCTTTTTAAGTTTTTTTGTCTTTTAGAAAAACAAGCGTCACAGATAATATAGACAACTTTTGATACTGTTAATAGTTAATTATCCGCCAAACAGTTGTTCAACGGGACATCATTTTCTATCCGAACCTCAAACCGATTAATTGTTTTATAATATGCATAGATGTTATTTATAACATCTTGGGAAACCGTCATTTTTCTCGCTTCGAGAGTTGTTAATTATTTAGGGCATGTATTTAAAAGTGCGGAATGAGGCTAGCATCTGATATATATCATCAAATTGTTAAATTAAGAACAATATAGAATATAGCCATAGGTCTTATACACGTGTATTTTCCTTTACACGTTTTATAGTAATAGGAAGTATCAAGTTATATTATATATTTTCGCTGACTTGACTTTTGAGAGTCTTATAAACTGTTTGCATGTGCAAATCTAGTGTACCACCTTCTCCATTGTCGTTCCATTTTGCTTTGATTTACATTTTATATTCCTGCAAATTATTTTTGTATGAATAACCAAATTGTTGACCTTTCAGTGAGGAAAGGCCGATATATACTTGGGAAATATTCTATCAATGGAATGATGGTGATATTATACCAGTAATTATAATATGAACTGATCTCCATGCCTAAAGTACATTTACATGAAATAACAGAACCTAACTGTTGTTGTTTTGTATTTTTCAAGTTCAATGCATATATTTAATATATTGTAAAGATCAAATTCTGTGCAACATACTATTGTGATACCTTCTCCAACATTATGTGTATACATTGTGTAGCTAGTTTTTGGTGTATGTTTGATGTAGATCTTCTCTCGTATACAAATCAGACGTTGTGAAAATTGTACTTGTATATACAAAACTGTTACCTTTACTGTTGGTCATGAAATACGCTTGTATATGTATCCCTATGGGCTTTTAGCCTAACGGATTTGAAATAAACTATTACTACTTTAAATATGATATGATTTACATCGTGAAACAATGTTGTAGCTTTTATACAGTAATACATAAACACTGTCTGTCATGTCCATGTACATTACCTATATCATATACCAGAATGGTCTGCATGCGTATTGGATATTGGAAATAAACTATATTAAACTATACTATACTTATCAATTATTAAAACATGAATACAATTTAAAATCAAAGTACTAAAATCACTGATAACCGGGCTTTAACAAATATTTTTTCGCCTTCCTTATTTGATTGATATTTATACAGCGTTCGATTTATTTTAAGCATTATTTTAAAAAAATAACAATGCTATGTCTATAACTTATTTATATTGTTTGATTTGTTTCATATGTAAAAAATAAATATTGACAAATAAAAAGTAGTCCCAGTCGCGTATGATTAATTTTCTGGTGATAAAGATTTCAAAGCGTGACCATGCCGACATAAGCATGGCTATGCATTGAGTATAAAGCCCGGCAAAAATGCTTTTGTAATATAAGCTATTGCATTACCATTCTCCTTATCAGATGTCTTCAATAATGATGTTTGGTTTTCGGTGTTATTCGGTCCACTTGTCGAATTGTTTCGTTTCTTCATGTGTTCAGCTCTCACAGAACTTCTTCGTCGTTGTATTTCTTTAACGTGCTCCTCGCTGATGCTGGTCTTCGGTAGTAGGAACAAGGTGCTGACCGTCACAATGATCCCAAAAGCGATACTTATAAATATATAAGATGATTTCCTGGCAATGCCGTTTTCATACGCAACCTGAATTCAAACATAAACAGTATAGGTGCCCATCATTGATTTTGGCGCCTTATTCTAAAGTAAATTAAAAAAAGTGTGCTTGCTTGTCATTCATGGAAAGACACAAAGTAAAGAAGTGAAACTTACATTTTATGGTTTGTCAACATCTGAACTTCCAAACTATGATGAGAAAAGTAGGAATCACGTATCTTTTCTGTTCAGTGTGTACACTGTTGACACAGTGAAAGTAGACTTCCGAAATCATGTATTCATATCCCAATTTGCAAACATCATTTTTTTTCTAAATCATGGCAATGCTTTCAACTCTGTTCAAAACACATCAATAATGCCATCCAAATAAAAAATGAGCATTGAAATAAGAAAAATGCATTTTTAAATAAGGAGAAACAATGATTATTTATAACCGCCATTATGTGATTGCCTCACGGAAACATTTACTGTTTCCAATGTATATACTAATGATATATATGATAGGGAGAATCATACGTCTAACAAAACACCTTTTAGGACCACCGGATCCGCAAAGGATACATAAATGGTAGAAATAATGAATACAGTAGAGAGGATTACCATTTTACAGTGCTAAAACTTATAACGAGATATATCCCTAGCTAGCTTTCGGTTTTACGCCTTCATCAGAGGACAAAACTAAAAGAAAACAACACAAGAATAAACAATTTTCTATATATAAAATACTGCTGACAGACTGAGAAACCTACTGTAAAATATTACAAACTGAACTATATACACTACAAATGCGCGTAACCACGTGCCCATAACCCATATGACGTTTGTATCCCATAAATTTGTTGTTTTTAAAAACAGAAGAAGCACATATTAGCAACAAGTAGTTAAAATTATTGTGACCTACATAACACAGAGGTAGTAGCGTTTACAGAAATGAGTCTTGTTTCAGAATCGCGGAGCTGTTAAAAATCGCAGACAATTGCGTGTAGACGGTTTTGTACGGCGACATTTATTATAAACTGAATATTAGATAAAAACTGTATATAAATGGAATAAATCGTCAATTGTGATTGCTTTATATTGTGTAACTATAAACACTATTAATATAAAATATTAAAGCAGTTACCTTATCAGTTTGTTATTTCATAAACGGTATGAACAATTATTGATAGTTTCTTCCGTCCAATTAGGAGTGTAACCATTTTCAAATTGTTTTTTGTATTTACTTATTCTGACCCTATCGTTAATTTTTGAAAGATAGTCTAGATGTCTGAGATTGTTTGGATTTAGAAGAATACAAATTATATAATACCTTTTCTTTATTCTTTTTCATTCTTCCCTCTTAGGGAGTCATACCAATACCACCATGTTTGGTCTTATTATATTTTGAGATTATTTTACACAATAACTACTCATTAATATATTTAGTAAAATACTTGTTAATAATTAATTCATTTTCTTTTGGTTTGAATGGCTTCAGCATTTTATACAAAACATCATACATGCTGTGCCCATCTTGAAATTTCTTTATGAAGTACAAGCAGAAGTTACAACTCAACACGCTGTTCTTGTATTGTATTGTATTGTATTGTATTGTATTGTATTGTATTGTATTGTACTGTATTGTATTTAGTAACATGTTTTGGTTCAACTGGTGGGGGTAAACACAAACCCAGTGAGTCTCGGGACCAGACACATCATCCAAATTAATTATTGTTGCATACCCATTTAATGACGTACGCGGGATAGTCTCTCTACTAAACACCCCACTGAAGTTACGAATTTTTTATATCTTAACCCATTCTAATATATCGAAGTTGTTGATGGATTTATCCACAATTTTTTTGGGGACCCAATTCGGAGTCCCCTTCCTCTAGGTGGTCCAATTTGAAGTCCCCTTCCTCCGGGAGGTCCAAATTGTAAGCCTTTCCCCGTCAAACTAGAAATAAGCGATCCGATAAGAGGTACTCCCAACGAAGCAAATAAACCAAGAAATTCGATAGTTTGCAATTGCTTATTAGTCATTTGAATATTGTTTGATTTTCTGAGTTTATTAATCTGGGCTTTGCTCAAATAACCGAAATTGATTAGTTTTCTCTTATTGTTGTTATCGACTGAAAGCATTCCATTTCCAAATATTTTATTGATTCCAGTAGACGTCAAACCACTTAATGCCCCAGTAGCCAACGGAGCGACAATTTTCGGAATAAATTTAACGGCCATAGTTAAAACACGACCGATCAATCCCGCCAATGCACTGAGGAATCCACCATTTTTCTCCTGAGCGGACATTTGTGTCTTAGAAATATTTAAATATAATCCAATACCCAATCGCTTTGCTTTGTTAATCATATTTATTTGGTTACTAGTTAACATCAATGGCACAGTCACCCCGGCGATACCTCCGCTTAATTGATTATTTTTCAATCTCATTGTTAATTTGCTTCTTTTATTAAAAGCATGTGCTAAACTTTTCTTCTGTCCATCTGTTAAATTTACTGGATATAAAGTGTATGCCATATTTATTATATTTGTATTATGATTAAATCATTTCCTACTTTATTTATATTATTTCCTTATACATGATAATTGTATAAATTTTGTAAGAGCCACCAGGAGGAATATTAACTTACAATTTAATGTTATTTGTTTAGGATCAACAGTAACACTGTCACTATAACTACCGCCCAAGTTAAGAAACAGAAGTCCAAATAAGTGTTCAAAATTTCTTCTATTCAACAGCGATCCGGTGTTTTTATCATTCTGTTTATATGAATAATTAATAACATCTCTAAATAGTCTAACAATATCATCCCTACTATACTCAGTTTCTGGATAATATTCTCCGTTACCAACTTCCAATCGAGCAGAGTGTAAATGACAATTTAAATTGTTAGGATTGAGTTTAAATGTGAAAGAGAGGTGGATTTTGTACTTGACTACTTTCTTAAACAGTCCTTTGGAAATAAATGAAAACATGTTTCGGGTCCTTGACACCGGCGGTTATTCTAAAGGATTGATTAACCTGACCCATTCTTGTATCAACTCTCTAAGATAAGACCATCTTGGCACTAATTTTGTAATAACAACTCTTCCATCATCAACACCATTATCTTTAAAGATCAAATTATCATCTTCAGTATTTGACTAGGAGGTTACAGATTCGTTTCAAAACTTTCAAACAAAAGTTGTCAGGAGATCAACAAAGCTCGCCTCTGAATGTCTAAGTCCAAAAAGGATCATAACTGTGCCAAAATGCAATCAAGATTTATGGTTCTTGTCTGTGTGTGTTCCATTGATGATTGTGAACACACATGCAAAGTTTCATTCACATCCAATGAGTGGTTGCATAGATATCTTAAATTTAAACGCAAAAGTTTAACCTGGGTGTCTATAGACGACGCCGACGACGACGCCGGGGTCATGACAATAGCTCTCCTTGGACTTCGTCCCGGCGAGCTAAAAATGAATACTTATTGAAAGGGATGATTGTATTAACTATTTTATTTTCTACTGAAGAACAAGAAAAGGAATTGCGTGGTGCCAAACCCAAAACCGTGAATCTAGTTAAGTACTCGAGAGCCTATTTTATTATTATGATGATATCGTACCATTAAATAAATTAGTGAAAACACCAGAAAAGTAGGGAAAAGAACATAGAGAGATTGTTGGCATTATTAGAACCTTAAATGGTAAGGTAGGTGGGTTAAGAAACAAGATAGAAAAGGCCGAGGCAGATGAAAACGAGATCGAAAAATTGAAACAGGAAAGAACAAAATTAGTCGATTACAACATAACATTAAGTAGTATGATAAAAAACCCAAAGCTGTTTACAGGAAGGGGACTAAGAAATTATTACAAAGTCGATAAAAACGGAAACTATGGTAATTTAAAGATAAATATTCCTTAACTAGTTTTTCATCATAAATTAATTGCAAAGTCGGGTTCTGGAACCGCATTAAAAGCAAAAAAAGATGACGACTTTATCGAACTAACTACTAAAAGATATAAAAATAAAAACTATTCCATGTTGGCAAAATATGTCTTTCAAAAGCTAACAGAATTAAGCGGATTAGCAATAAGCACATTAAGCAAGAAAATAAATATCTTCGGTCCATTCGATTGTGTTGATGAGCTCATTGATAAATAAGAACTTATTTGTGGTTCTATTGAGTCAGATAATAATAACCCCTCGTTAAGAAATGATGGAATAAACATTATTGATAAACTGCTAAAGCAAGGAGAAATAACCACGGAAGAACATGAAGCAATTTATAAAAAAATATTTCGAATAATATAGAATGAATAAAAAAATTGAAACAACAGATGAGTTAATTTTTTATCTATCAAAAGTGGTTTCAGCTTACAAAAAAGGTTATTAGTTTTGCGGAAACGCTAGTAAAGTAATTGAAGTAATTATGGGAGTGTTAAGTTCAGCGGTTGCTTTAGCCGTGGTTCCAGTAGTGGGGGCTGCTCCGGCGGTGCTTATTGTGTTAACGAATGTTTTGAAAATGAAGAAGAAAAATACAAAATAACAAATGCATCATAGAAAGTTTGTGGTTTTGGATATAAGTTAGTATGCAGATATGATAATGCATTTAGTAAACCAGTAGAGATTTACCAAGGGAAGGATTCGGTTTTATATCGTTTTATTGAAAAGATGTTGGTTGAGCAGGAGTATTGTGAAGAAGTGATGAAAAACCATTTTAATAAAGAAATGGTAATTACGGAAAGGAGGAAAAAGAGTTTAAGAAAAGTAAGTCTTGTCATATTTGTGAAAAGGAATATACGGAATATAATTTAAAATGGAACTATCCTGTGAGAGATCATTGTCATGTTACGGGGAAATATTATGGAATTGCACACAACAAGTGTAATAGATTCTTTAGATTAAGTAAAAAATCCCTGTTGTGTTCTATAATCTAAAAGAATATGTTAGTCATTTCATAATGCAGGAAAATGGTAAGTTTGAAAGGGAAATTAGTGTTTTTCCTAATAATATGGAAAAATATATGGCCTTCATGATAGACAACTTAGTCTTTGTGGATAGTTTACAATTTCTTAACCATTCCTTAGCTAATATAGTTAATAACTTACCAGAAGAGGCATTTTGGTTTACTAAAAAACATTTTAAAGATAAGTTGGAATTAGTAAAAGGAAGGGGATTTATCCGTATGATTACATGGATAGCTGGGATAAGTTTAGTGATAAACATTTACCATCAAAGAACTTATTTTATTCCAAGTTAACAAATGAGGACGTGTCAGATGACGATTACAAACATGCGCAGGGTGTGTGGAAGTCATTTGGTTGTAAAACAATGGGAGATTATCATGATTTCTATTTAAAGACTGATGTTCTTTTGCTATCTGATTTATTTGAAAACTTTCGTGGGACATGTTTAGAATATTACAAACTTGATCCTTGTCATTACTTTTCAAGTCCCGGTTTAGCTTGGGATGCAATGTTAAAGATGACAAATATTAATTTGGATCTTATCACAGATATTGACATGCATTTAATGATTGAAAAAGGATTGCGAGGTGGTATTAGTTACATCGCCAACAGATATTCTAAGGCAAATAACAAATACTTAGATGATTACAATCCTAGTAAAGTAAATACATTACGTACCTAGACGCTAACAACCTTTATGGTTGGGAGTGAATCAACCTTTGCCTTATGGTAATTTTAAATAAGTTAATCCAGAGGAATTGGACAAAACTGAAAATAATAACTTTTTTTATTGAGTGTGATCTCATTTATCCAAAAGAAATACACGATTTATATTCTGATTACCCTTAAGCACCAGAGAAATTAATAGTAAAAGATGAAATGTTATCTGATGTCTGTGTTAAACTAAAAGAAAAATATGATATAAGTAGTGATAGAACAACAAAGTTGGTTCCTAATTTATTTGATAAGGAAAAATGTTATTCATAGGAAAAACTTTAAACTTTATCTTGATCTTGGAATGAAGTTGGGTAAGGTTTATATAGTATTATAGTTTGATGAAAGGCCTTGGTTGGTTGAATATATTGATTTTATCACACAAAAGAGAACATTAGCTTAGAATGCTTTCGAAAAAGATTTCTTTAAGTTAATGAATATTTCTGTGTTTGGAAAAACAATGGAAAACTTAAGAAAAGAATCAATTTAAAATTAACTGAAGATGAAAGGTTATTAGAAAAGCATGCAGCCAAAGCAACCTTTATTTCTGCAAAAATGTTTAATGATAATTTGTATGGAATAAATAAAATAAAAGAGGAGGTTTTTAATCGTCCTTGTTATGTTGGCATGACCATCTTAGAATTAAGTAAATATTGAACGTATGCTTTTC
The DNA here is from genome assembly GCA_029582155.1 of Panopea generosa. Classification (NCBI taxonomy): domain Eukaryota; kingdom Metazoa; phylum Mollusca; class Bivalvia; order Adapedonta; family Hiatellidae; genus Panopea; species Panopea generosa. The sequence goes on from CM055894.1 coordinate 5,852,779, forward strand.
ATTACAATTTTATTCTTAAAAAGTATGATATAAATAAAGTCAAATTACTATTCACAGATACTGACTTCTTGTGTTATGAAATTAAAACAAAAGATGATTATGAGGATTTGTATGAGGATAAAAACTTGTTTGGATAACAGTGATTACTCTAAAAACAGTCCACTCTTCTTCGATGATAATACAAACGTTATTGGTAAGACGAAGGATGAGGCAGCGGGTTTTCCGATTACTGAATTAATTGGTTTCAGAAATAAGATGTATTTGTATAACATAAGTGGTAAAGATAAAAAAATGTAAGGGTATAACCGAAAGTGTTGTTAAGAAAAATATAATGCATGAGGATTACGAAGATACTTAATAATGAAGGTGTGAAAATACGCACAATACAAACAATAAAATCAGTTAAGCATCAGATAAAAAGATATGAAATAAATGAAGTTAGTTTATAAAATATAGTTTTTGGATGATAAAATTGATACGCTTCCATATGGTTATTATGGCGAATAAAGAAAGTTGTTGAGACGTGATTACAAAAGAAACAAACATATGTAAAATAGAGTGGTTATTCGAGTGATTTCAATTCTTGGGTTCCATTTAAGGATTTGGCTGTCTACTGACTGTTTAGTAGGGTGGGGTAGTAGTGTACAATATGCCAGTCTCAACGAAACTTTTCTATCACCTAAAATGGCCAGCGAGCCTGGGCGAGTCTGTACGAGCCTGGGCGAACTGGTCATTTTTGGATGAAGCCATTTTTATTGTTTACTAGTAGTTGCTAAAGAAATCAGTAAATTAACTTTAAACATATTTTATTTCAAAAGATCACGAAATGGGGTCGGGCCACAAGTTCTGCCAACAAATATCAAAGCAATATCTGGTCAACAAATAATTAGTTCACGCATTTTTTTTTATCAAAATAACAATAATAACATTAATGATAGTAATGAATAACAAACAGTGATAAGAAAAAATAAGAAAAAATAAAATTGAATTAAATCAAATCAAATACAATTTATAGTGTAGTGATTGCAAATGAACACAATTACTGGTGAGTAAGGTAATTCTTGTTAACAAAAAGTGCAAAAGGAACGAATAACTCTAATTTTTAATTAAACCGTTTTGTAGCTTCAATATAAACATGCAATACTTCAACAATTGATATGATGCTTTGTTAAAATGAGAGATTTACATTTCCATACAGAAGTTTGTTTAAATTTAATGGATGAAACATCCTGGTAGAATGGAACAAGATAATACGATCATTTTCATACACTTAACAAAGAAATGCTCAGTATCTTCAGCTGCGTCGCTACATTTACAAAATGGATTTAATTTAAAGTGCTTTGAATATAGATCCATATATAGATTACTGCAATTATTTTGTAATCAAGCATGGTGTACAGACACGAATCGTTTGCCATGCGTAAATTATAAACTTTTAAAGTACATAATATTATGTATATTTCCATTCAGGGTATACATTTTATGTTTAAAAATTAAAAAAGATGCTGGTGATCGTATACTGCCATCTAGATGATTTCATAAAAAGACACCTGTCGGAATACATGATTTATTTATAACAGTTGCTCTACAATTTGGAATAGCAATGTGTTTAACTGATAAAATGGTTACTCTCCCTAAGAGAATCCATAAACTGCTCACTCTCCACAACAGAAGATTCGAGCTGTCATGAATATAACACTTTGTTATTAAATTGTGGTTTTACAAATGTTGTACTTTTTTATTATTTGGTTTAAGATGACCTCTCAACGGTATTGTGGTAAACCGCACATATTCCGTGCATACGATCACAATCGTACAAACTCAGCCAGTTCCGTCATCGGGTACCTTCGGTACCAACAGTTTACGGTATACTGCACAATGGTATTATCAACACATTGTTGGCTAGCAGAATGATTTTTTATAAAAATAATCAAACTTTCTCTCATTATTATTCAAGTGTGTAAATGTTTATAGTGATTGTTTAAAGAAACGACAGCTTTAAACTTTTATTTTCACAACAACTTCAGTGACTAACTAACAAAAAAAATCGACTTCTCATAAAACCATTTCCGGAACAGAGGTTTTTCAGTCTATTAGTGCTTTGAATGTCTCACACCACTATTACATTTCCCAAAGGGCTCTATTGTAACATTTCTGTCCAAACCACAGTGAAAAAACAAAATCTGTAGTATGTATCCGAGTTCAAATTCTCCACCGGTTCGAAATATGCAATTATAACGGGGGAAAAACAGCATACCTTGACCAGGTTGGTCATTGTTTTTTAATTCAATGCATTTGTGATACCTATCAACTTCGAGAGTAATAATATGTTAGTTGTTCGGCAAGGATGCCGTTAGAACCAATATGACCATTTGTAGAGTGGACACTCGTTTTAATATTCATTCAAGTGATATATTTTGAATATAGACATTTCTAAAATGTTTAATGTGGCATTGTTTTGGTTAGTGACAAAATGCTAAAAAAAGCAAATGCAGTTAAATTGATTAAAAATACAACGGTAAAACTAGTTTACACCATCCGCCTTCCCAACCACACCTGCACATCCCAATTTTCGTAAAATGACACACTATGCCTTATAATGCCTTTCAGAGATTGTTTACACTCTCTTTAAAAGTCATGGTTTGTAAACAAACAAACACGTATTGAAACTATACGCTGTCCAATATGATATTCTGAATCCAATTCTGTTTGTACTTCGCAATATCACATAATTTACATGAACATTTGAACGCAAAGAAAAAGAATTATGTGATACAAATTCTTCCTATATGTTTAAAATTGACATATTATTACAAAATAAAAGTGCAATTATTCTCTCGCTAAGTTTATAGAAAGTGCGTTAAAAACAAGGCAAATTTAAACACTTTCGATGCCTCGCATAAAACAGCACTCAGTACTGGTTCTACCTAGGAAGTGGACCCGAGAGCGGTTCATATAAGCTCTGAGCTTTCATTGCAATCGAGGTAAAATAAATTAGTATAAACAAAGTAGTCTTTAATCAGAGCAAAGGTTTATAATGTGTTTGCCACTCACTCCTATAGTCGTGGGTTCGATCCCATTGTCTACCTGATTACATCCCAAAAAAACTTCCCAGTATGGGTTTTACCAAGAAAACAGACTCAAGGTCCATTTACAAAAGCTACGAGTTAATTTTGTAATCGAGTTAAAAAATGTTTTAAATGGGGTTTAACGCCATTTGTAACACATTTTAGGTTATATATTGCATATACAGTTTTATTGGTGGACCTCAGAATGAATCTTAGTGGACCCACCGTCCTTCCGTTATTACTGACAAACGTTACCACATAAAGTTTTTGAGCGAGCGAGAGTCGAACCCCATACCTTAGCGTTGATACGGTGCCTTAGAGACTACTCGTCAACGGAGGACCCATCGAGCTAAAATAAATTTGTGCAAGCCAAGATTTTTTATCGTACCTTAATTACTTGTTTGGTGACAGTGGAGAAGTCGAACAGTCCGGTGAAGATGGCTACTATTGTAGACCTCAGATGCGGATGAAGATTCGCCACCTGTATAAAATAGTAACAATCCTAATTACGGTAAATGTTGTTGTTGTATGGTGTTTAGTGTTGCTTTCAACAATTTTGCAGTCATATCGCGACGGTGTCTACTTGAGACAGTATCTGAGGTCTGTCACACTGGAGAATCATGCCGCAGACACATCGTAAGATACCCCACCCAGTCACATTATACTAACACCGGGGGGCCGACCAGACCTAGAATTCTCCTCTAAATGCTGAGCGTCAAGCGAGAAAGCTTTTAGTACCATTTTAAAGTCTTTGGTATGACCCGGCCGGGGACAGAACCCACGACCTTCCGTATGCGAGGCGGACTTATTACGGTAAAACTGCAATGATACAAGTTTTTTATGATGTAACATGTATAAATATTTATTATTTATCAAACAGACCATGTAAAAAAAATGCCTTTTGTTAATCTATTTACATCAATACAAATATCAAAGATTTTATAAACACATGTAAGGCTTATGGCACTATGACAGAACGGTGTATTAAACATATTACAAAAAACATAAGCAGTTAGTATTAACCAACCGTTCTTTTGAATAATCTTAAACTTGAGCTTAAATATCCAAATTTCAACCTTAGATATCAAGTTCACCATGACAGAGTAATTTTGATACTGTACATAGCTATCTATAAGGTGTTCCTACAAGCTTAAAAGTTTTGTCTCAAAATTGGTTTGTAAGTGTTTTTTAACATCCATTCGTGAGTTCTAGCCGGAAAATACTGTTATGAATGACTGGTAAATACGATTCCTGGCGTTATAGAAATCGCAAATACAGAGTCATCTAAAATAAGGAATGTAGTTCCGCTAAAATGACCTATATGAAACGGTGACTTCATACAAAATGATGGTCTTACTGATGATAGTGATTGAACACCTATCATTAGTATCTGTTTCAGATTCATCAGAAGAGATCCAATGCACATATGTATGGTGATATGACTGAGGGATTGAACTCATTAACTTCTCAACTTAAGTTTTTCCTCAACTATTTTTTTGGAAATGTTATAACTTCATTAAATTTTACATTGATCAATATGCATGCTATCATATACCTACTATTGTTCAAAGATTTGTTCCTTTTTTAGTTATGTGTGGTCATTTCAATGCTTAATGAGTTCAAATAGTTGTTTATAAAAAAATAAGATTTCTGAGTTGAAGAAAATCTCAGCTTGAGATATTAAGTGAAACCGGATCCAGTTTCACCAAACATCTCAACTTGAGAATTTCCTCAACTCAAATTTGGAAACGCTATATAACTTTAATTACATTGGTCATTTCGCACATCATCATTCAGCAGTAAATACATAATTGTTCGGATATCGAAATCGAGTTGTCATTTAAAGTGTAAAGAGTTCAAGAAAGTATTAAGATGAATTGAGATTTATTTTATGAGATGAGGAATATCAGCTTGAGATGGTCAGTGGCTCCTTATCTCTAAACTAATCTCTAAACTAGACATACAGCTTAAAAGTACTCCTCCAATGTTTGTTTTTTTTAAATATATTACGTACCTGTAAATTTGTTCCCAAGACAACAAGACCCGCGGTTCCTATACAGGAGAGGCCTGGTAAAAGCAGCCATGGGACTTCTGTAAGAAAAGGAAAACAGTGAGAATTAAATATTCAGCGGCTTCTGTGTATATGTTTGGTAGTTCCGCAACAGAAAAATGACAATAAAAACATGAATGGGGTTTAAAAACCTTTTTAAACAAAATAAGTACCTGCTATATGTATGATAACTTTTGTCTTTAGTAGGCAGACATTGGTTCAAATACATAAATATGTATAGAATCGCCGTCTTTCCGCAAATAATTGTAAAACGTTCGCACACATGTTTCTTGATCGAGCTGGACTCCAACCCGAACTCTCCACTAAGAGAATAATGCGAACAAGATGTTGAAACAGACCTACATGCATTAATAAAGTGTTAAAGAATATGCTGACATCAGAATTTATGTATATAAACAATCTTCCTCTAAAGAGAATAATTTTACTGATATGAAGTTTGTGTTTTCCAATTAGAAAATATGGGTTAGTGCCAAAACTTGTTTTAATGTTTTATAGAAACGTAATAACGTTTTATATAGATATTATATTATATCTTAAATATGCGTTATCTTTCTCTGAAAATATATTTGATTTTTTAAGTTGATACATAATTTGCGTCAGCATTTCGTTTCCTCCTCACATATTTTAGTACAGTTTTAGGCAATATGTTAGGAGACGTATTGACATCTCAACTTTAATATAATAAATATGTGTGCTAAAGATAAGTAAGAATTGCAATGTTATTTATTTCTAAAAAGCTTAATTATAGTTGTAATGTAGATAACGTGTTTGATTACATTGTAGTAGCTAAAATGTATTTTTGCAAATAGTTTCTTATAATTCTAAATAGAATGGCATATATATATATATATATATATATATATATATATATATATATATATATATATATATATATTTATATACTGATTGTGTTTAACTATGTTTCATGTTGTAACCACGATGAGACTTAATAAAGAATAAAATCTACGAATATAAAACAAACTAGTGATGCATTTTATCCGAAAGAGTGATTCAGCTAAAGTATATGATAATAGTCTATATAATTGTCGTAATCATCATCTCGGCTTTTAATTTTATGTCAATTTTATGAAAATCATAGACTGAAACAGATTTTCGTTTAAATGCTATTTTAATATTAAAATGAATTTCGCGGATGACGAGTTTAAGTGAGATAGCCAGTGATTTATACCCTTTAATGCAATACAAATCCTGGTGAAGTAACGCATACAACGATCTGAATTACATTTTTGCAAAACGTCAAAAACATGTTTTCAAATTGTTACTTTATTAATACCTGACTTGTAGAATAACCTCAATGATTTAGTCTATCCGATATCGAATTTATCCGTAATCATTCGCCGGGATTTTTCTGGGCATCGTCGATTAAAAATACAATTTACTAAACGACAGACGTACGTGCGAACAGTTCGGAAATTTTACGATAATTTTTCTCAGCATAGCAGCTTAATTACTGCTCAGTAAACCTATGTTTAAAAACTCACACGATTTATTCACGTGTAAAATATACCGACTATTATAAATACATGGAGGGCAATGGAAATTTACAGAAATGTGTGGTAAGCCACTTTATGAACACAAGTGGCACAATCAATTATTTCGATCTTGAGCTACATCCTAACTACCGAACCAGTGAGATGTATGTTTAAATACTGGATCAATGATTACCGTGTTGCGCATTAACGAGAAATACATTAGTTAAGTAATGATTTAATCGGGTTTATAGCAATTCAACACATGACAGGCTATATATATGGAACGCCATGGCTGTCTTATGTGGTCAATTTTATATGTATTATGTGCATTCTTTATTATATCATGTGCATTCATCATTATATTATGTCGATACGTTATTACATTATGTCGATACGTTATTACTTTATGTCGATACGTTATTACTTTATGTCGATACTGTATTACATTATGTCGATACTTCATAACATTTTGTAGATACTTTACTATACTATGTAGACTGTTTATTACATTATGTGGATACGTCATTATATTGTGTAGATAGTTCATTACATAATGTAGATATATTATAACATTATGTGGATACTTTATTATATCCTGTAGATACTTCATTACATTATGTAGATACGTCATTATATTATGTAGATACTTCATTACATTATGTAGATACATTATAACATTATGTGGACCACGGAGAGATATGAAAACACAACACAGGAAGAGATATGAAAACGCAACACAGGAAGAGATATGGACACGCACCGCAGGAAGATATATGGACACGCGCCGCAGGAAGAGATATAGACACGCACCGCAGAAAGAGATATGGACACGCACCGCAGGAAGATATATGGACACGCACCACAGGAAGAGTTATGGACACGCACTGCAGAAAGATATATGGACACGCACCACAGAAAGAGATATGGACACGCACCGCAGGAAGATATATGGACACGCACCGCAGGAAGATATATGGACACGCACCGAAGAAAGAGATATGGACACGCACCGCCTGAAAAGATATGGACACGCACCGCATGAAAAGTTATGGACAAGAACCACAGTAAGAGATATTGACACGCACCACAGGAAGAGTTATGGACACGCACCGCAGGAAGAGATATGGATACGCACCGCAGGAAAAGCTATGGATATACACCGCAGGAAGAGTTATGGACAAAAACTACAGGAAGAAATATTGACACGCACCGCAGGAAGAGTTATGGACACGTACCGCTGGAAGCTATATTTTTCCCGTAGAAAGAAAGGGATGTGTCCATCCATGCTGAAATTTTTAAGAACAACTTCCATTTTCCGCCATGTTCAATATTCTTTCTCTCAAAGAAGCTTGTTGTTTAAAGTGGAGTCAATATAGAAACCACCCCGTCAAAAGGATCTCGTCATCATAAGGAAGTTTCTACATAATATAATAAAGAATGCACATAATATAATAAACTTTCGACAAGATATAATCAAGTTTCGACAAAATGTAATAAAGTTTCTACATAATAAAATAAAGTTTCGTCAAGATATAATAAAATGTGTACAAAATGTAATAAAGTTTCAACATAATATAATAAAGTTTCTACACAATGTAATAAAATATCTACATAATGTAAAGAGGTATCTACATAATATAATAAAGTATCTACATAATGTAATGAAGAATCTACAGAATATAATAAAGTATCCGCATAATGTAATAAACAGTCTACATAATGTAATAAATTATCTACACAATATAGTGACGTATCTACGTATCTGCATAATGTAATGAAGTATCTACAGAATATATCAAGTATCAACATAATGTAATAATGTATCTACATAATGTAATGAATTATCTACACAAGATAATGACGTATTTACATAACGTAATAAACAATCTATATAATATAGTAAAGTATCTACAAAATGTAATGAAGTATCGACATAATGTAATAAAGTATCGACATAATGTAACAACGTATCTGCATAATATAATGATGAATGCACATGATATAATAAAGAATGCACATAATACATATGGAATGGACCACATATGACAGCTATGGCGTTCCATATATATACATCTGGCAATGTACAAGTATGTACGTAGTCTTTGTACGATATCTTGATAAATCATGGCTATAATAAACTGAACTTTTGTAGAATCACACTTTGGAACACGTCAGTTGCGTGTGTACTTTCCTTTACGGGTTCGTCTGCTTGCTACAGATTAACGACTTTGACCTCGATTGTTACAAATCCGATATGACTAAAGATTAAACATTAAATTGATAAATATGTCTTCTAAATATGGCAACGCAGCGGCCGTCTAGTGGTAAAGTGTTCGCATCGCATGTGGAAAGTCGTGGGTTTGATCCTCCTTTTGCACATGCCTTCAATACCAAATGACATTATATTTAAGATTTAATATCCGTATATCTGTACTTCGTTGCCTGCCAGAACATAATTATGTTTGCTCTTTGTTTAGAACATTTATTTTTGTCCGGGGAAAAAGATGTTAATAAGTGCATGGGTTGTTAGTATCTGGTATGTTAGTATCTGGTATGTTAGTATATGGTATGTTAGTATATGGGTTATTAATATATTGGTTGCGCAGGGGATTCAAAAATACTGAGCATTGGCAGAACATGCTTTGCTACAAAACGTACTTAACCCGTGTGCTCATTATTATATAACTCAATTTACTAAATTAATACCGTCGAATTTAACTAATTATTAGACCAATTTAATCAGTTAGCCATGCTCGTTTAAGAAACGGATGTAGTCGGAAAAAACTCAAGCTAAGGCTCGTGTTTAATTATTTTCTCCCCGTCACCTAATACATTTCAGAATATCAGACACTTACGTGATATTCTCTTTCTTTATGTTTTGTGTTACAACATATTACGAAAGTTATGCTCCTTTTCAATAGAAAAATGAAATAAAGGATTTGGAAATAAACTGGACGGTTTTCATTTCATTTTGCATCAAGTAAAAGAATCCGGAAACTTTTACAAAAGGTTTAACGCAAAATTGTCCAAATTGGCTTGTGTATATTTTAAATTAATAAAACAAGCACAATGAACAGTGCAACCTGTATTTTTAATTTCTATTCAAAGCAGTTATACTGGTTATACATATTACCGCGAATCTAAAACTTCATCAACCATGTAAATGATGACTTCAATAACAAACATAAACAGTAATAAAGTTACTTCAGTGTCTTAAATAGTCCTTCTAAACGTTACTTTTTGTATATACACCTTTGAAAATGATAAACCCACGATAAGACACTGGTTATTCATGATACACAATCAGCCATTTTATTTTTTTCCTTGTATACATATTTCCGCGAATCAGCCATTCAGACGGCTAGAAATAGTGCCATCAGGAAAAATACTGATACTGAATTATATTTTCAAATAATTTTAAGCAAGTCCTGAAAAATATAATTAAAGATTCAAATCAACATAAATAGTGGGTTTGTAAATCTCTAAAAAGAGCGCACAAAATGTTGACCCCCTCCCATGAAATCTAACTGGTGTACAGTATTTTAAGTGCACCCATCCATTTCAATTATCACACTGTCCCCAGGTAAAAAATTCTTCTCGTGTGTGAGATGATGCTTTTAAATGGGCAATCGCGGTATTATGTATATAAGGATAAAACTGTTATTAATTATCTTAAAATGAAACAGAGAAGAAAACATTATTACCTGGATTGGCGAAAGCTAAGCAAAACGTTCCAGTCAAGTAAACAATTCTAGAAAAAAAGAATCAAACAAAAACTTGCTCTTTGTTCATATATACATAACCGTACTAATATATAGTTGTTGATTTACCTGTTAGCATTTTCACATAAAATTATCAATATCTTTTTTGAAAACTACAATAAACTTAGAACGTGCCTCCCGTTAAATACATAAAACACTCATTTTAATTCATTGTATAATTGGACACAGGTTTATTTTTTTAATGGTGTTTTCAACACATTAAAGGTTAGATATGGCGTATTCAGTTTTATTGGGGGAGGTACAGCGCAGAATGAATCGGATTAGAATCGTCATCATTCCGCAAGTTACTAGTAGCTGTTTCGAACCAACGACCTCAGCGGTGAGAGTTAAGCGATACGACATGGTAACGAAGGACCTACACAGGTTCAAGTCACACTGACGTAAGCATAGTAAACTATCGCTTGTACCAAGTCGCTTTCTGTGACAGAATGGCTAGTTTACACAGAAACAGAAGCTCCGGATCACTACCTCTGAAGCAAAAATGACATCAGTGTGTATGGTTCATTATATGAATACAAATGACGACACCCGTGTGTATGGTTCATTATATGAATACCAATGACGACACCCGTGTGTATGGTTCATTATATGAATACTAATGACGATATCCGTGTGTATGGTTTATTATATGAATACCAATGACGATATCCGTGTGCATGTTCATTATATGAATACCAATGACGACACCCGTGTGTGTGGTTCATTATATGAATACCAATGACGATATCCGCGTGTGTGGTTCATTATATGAATACAAATGACGACACCCATGTGTATGGTTCATTATATGAATACCAATGACGACACCGGTGTGTATGGTTCATTATATGAATACCAATGACGATATCCGTGTATAAAGTTCATTATATGAATACAAATAACGACACCCATGTGTATGGTTCATTATATGAATACCAATGACGACACCCGTGTGTATGGTTCATTATATGAATACCAATGACGATATCCGTGTGTATGGTTTATTATATGAATACCAATGACGGTACCCGTGTGTATGGTTCATTTTATGAATACATGTACCAATGACGACACTCGTGTGTATGGTTCATTATATGAATACAAATAACGACACCCATGTGTATGGTTCATTATATGAATACCAATGACGACACCCGTGTGTATGGTTCATTATATGAATACAAATAACGACACCCATGTGTATGGTTCATTATATGAATACCAATGACGACACCCGTGTGTATGGTTCATTATATGAATACCAATGACGATATCCGTGTGTATGGTTTATTATATGAATACCAATGACGGCACCAGTGTGTATGGTCCATTTTATGAATACATGTACCAATGACGACACTCGTGTGTATGGTTCATTATATGAATACCAATAACGGCACCCGTGTGTATGGTTCATTATATGAATACCAATGACGACTCCTGTGTCTATGGTTCATTATATGAATACAAAAGACGATACCCGTGTGTATGGTTCATTTTATGAATACCAATGACGACACCAATGTGTTTGGTTCATTATATGAATACCAATGACGACACCCGTGTGTATGGTTCATTTTATGAATACCAATGACGATACCCGTGTGTATGGTTCATTATATGAATACTAATGACGGCACCCGTGTGTATGGTTCATTATATGTATACCAATGACGACACCTGTGTGTGTATGGTTCATTATATGAATACCAATGATGACACCCGTGTGCATGATTAATTATATGAATACAAATGACGATACCCGTGTGTATGGTTCATTAAATGAATACCAATGACGGCACCCGTGTGTATGGTTCATTTTATGAATACCAATGACGACACCCGTGTGTATGATTCATTATATGAATACCAATGACGGCACCCGTGCGTATGGTTCATTATATGAATACCAATGACGACACCTGTGTCTATGGTTCATTATATGAATACCAATGACTGCACCCGTGTGTATGGTTCATTATATGAATACCAATGACGACACCTGTGTCTATGGTTCATTATATGAATACAAATGACGATACCTGTGTGTATGGTTCGTTTAATGAATACCAATGACGACACCCGTGTGTATGGTTCATTATATGAATACCAATGACGACACCCGTGTGTATGGTTCATTTTATGAATACCAATGACGATGTCAGTGTGTATGGTTCATTATATGAATACCAATAACGATATCCGTGTGTATGATTTATTATATGAATACCAATGACGATATATCTGTGTATGGTTCATTATATGAATACCAATAACGACACACGTGGGAATGGTTCATTATATGGATACCAATGACGACACCCGTGTGCATGGTTCATTATATGAATACCATTGACGACACCTGTGTATGTATGGTTCATTATATGAATACAAATGACGACACCCGTGTGTATGATTCATTATATGAATACCAATTACGATATCCGTGTGTATGGTTCATTATTTCAATACAAATGACGACACCGGTGTGTATGGTTCATTATATGAATACCAATGACGATATCCGTGTGTATGGTTCATTATATGAATACAAATGACGACACCCATGTGTATGGTTCATTATATGAATACCAATGACGACACCCGTGTGTATGGTTCATTATATGAATACCAATGACGATATCCGTGTGTATGGTTTATTATATGAATACCGATGACGGTACCCGTGTGCATGTTCATTATATGAATACCAATGACGGCACCCGTGTGTGTGGTTCATTATATGAATACCAATGACGATATCCGTGTGTGTTGTTCATTATATGATTACCAATGACGACACCCGTGTGTATGGTTAATTATATGAATACCAATGACGATATCCGTGTGTTTAGTTCATTATATGCATACTAATGACGACACCGGTGTGATTGGTTCATAATATAAAGACCAATGACGATATCCGTGTGTATAGTTAATTATATGAATACCAATGACGACACCCGTGTGTATGGTTCATTTTATAAATACCAATGACGACCCCGGTGTCTATGGTTCAGTATATGAATAAAAATGACGATACCCGTGTGTATCGTTCATTATATGAATACCAATGACGGCACCAGTGTGTATGGTTCATTTTATGAATACATGTACCAATGACGACACCCGTGTGTATGGTTCATTATATGAATACCAATAACGGCATCCGTGTGTATGGTCCATTATATGAATACAAATGACGACACCTGTGTCTATGGTTCATTATATGAATACCAATGACGGCACCCGTGTGTATGGTTCATTATATGAATACCAATGACGACTCCTGTGTCTATGGTTTATTATATGAATACAAAAGACGATACCCGTGTGTATGGTTCATTTTATGAATACCAATGACGGCACCCGTGTGTATGGTTCATTATATGAATACCAATGACGACACCCGTGTGTATGGTTCATTTTATGAATACCAATGACGATACCCGTGTGTATGGTTAATTATATGAATACTAATGACGGCACCCGTGTGTATGGTTCATTATATGAATACCAATGACGACACCTGTGTGTCTATGGTTCATTATATGAATACAAATGACGACACCCGTGTGCATGATTAATTATATGAATACAAATGACGATACCCGTGTGTATGGTTCATTAAATGAATACCAATGACGGCACCCGTGTGTATGGTTCATTTTATGAATACCAATGACGACACCCGTGTGTATGGTTCATTATATGAATACCAATGACGGCACCCGTGCGTATGGTTCATTATATGAATACCAATGACGACACCCGTGTCTATGGTTCATTATATGAATACCAATGACTGCACCCGTGTGTATGGTTCATTATATGAATACCAATAACGACACCTGTGTCTATGGTTCATTATATGAATACAAATGACGATACCTGTGTGTATGGTTCGTTTTATGAATACAAATAACGACACCCGTGTGTATGGTTCATTATATGAATACCAATGACGACACCCGTGTGTATGGTTCATTTTATGAATACCAATGACGATGTCAATGTGTATGGTTCATTATATGAATACCAATAACGATATCCGTGTGTATGGTTTATTATATGAATACCAATGACGATATATCTGTGTATGGTTCATTATATGAATACCAATAACGACACACGTGTGAATAGTTCATTATATGGATACCAATGACGACACCCGTGTACATGGTTCATTATATGAATACCAATGACGACACCTGTGTGTGTATGGTTCATTATATGAATACAAATGACGACACCCGTGTGTATGATTCATTATATGAATACCAATTACGATATCCGTGTGTATGGTTCATTATTTCAATACAATGACGACACCCGTGTGTATGGTTCATTATATGAATACCAATGACGATATCCGTGTGTATGGTTTATTATATGAATACAAATGATGACACCCGTGTGTATGGTTCATTATATGAATACCAGTAACGATATCCGTGTATATGGTTTATTATATGAATACCAATGACGATATATCTGTGTATGTTTTATTATATGAATACCAATGACGACACCCGTGTGTATGGTTCATTATATTAATATCAATGACGATATTCGTGTGTATAGTACATTTCAACAATACAAATGACGATATCCGTGTGTATGCTTCATTATTGAAATACAAATGACGACACCCGTGTGTATGGTTTATTATATAAATACAAATGACGACATCCATGTGTGTGGTTCATTATATGAATACCAATGACGATATCCGTGTGTTTGGTTTATTATATGAAAACAAATGATGACACCCGTGTGTATGGTTTATTATATGAATACCAATGACGACACCCGTGTGTATGGTACATTACATAAATATCAATGACGACACCCGTGTGTATGCTTCATTATTAAAATACAAATGACGACACCCGTGTGTATGGTTCATTATATGTATACCAATGACGATATCCGTGTGTATGGTTCACGATATGTATACAAATGACGATACCCGTGTGCAGGGTTCATTATATGTATACCAATGACGATACCCGTGTGTATGGTTCATTATATGTATACCAATGACGATACCCGTGTGCAGGGTTCATTATATGTATACCAATGACGATATCTGTGTGTATGGTACATTACATCAATACAAATGACGATATCGGTGTGTATGCTTCATTATTAAAATACAAATGACGACACCAGTGTGTATGGTTTATTATATAAATACAAATGACGACACCCGTGTGTATGGTTTATTATATAAATACAAATGACGACACCCGTGTGTGTGGTTAATTATATAAATACAAATGACGACATGGGTGATTATGATTCGTTATATCAATACAAATGACAACCCCTGTGTGTGTGGTTCATTATATAAATACAAATAATAAATATTATTTGACGACAGACGTGTTTATTGTTCGATATATCAATACAAATGACGACACCAGTGTGTGTGTGGTTCGTTATATCAATACAAATGTTGACACCCGTGTGTGTGGTTTATTATATAAATACAAATGACGACACCCGTGTTTGTGGTTCATTATATAAATACAAATGACGACACCCGTGTGTGTTGTTCATTATATAAATATAAATGACAACACCCGTGTGTGTGGTTCATTATATAAATACAAATGACGACACTCGTGTGTGTGGTTCATTATATAAATACAAATGACGACATCCGTGTGTCTTGTTCATTTTGTAAATACAAATGACGACAACCGTGTTTATTGTTCGTTATATAAATACAAATGACGACACCCGTGTGTATGATTCATTATATAAATACAAATGACGACACCCGTGTGTATGGTTCATTATAAAAATACAAATGACGACACCCTTGTGTCTTGTTCATTTTGTAAATACAAATGACGACAACCGTGTTTATTGTTCGTTATATAAATACAAATGACTACACCCGTGTGTATGGTTCATTATATAAATACAAATGACGACACTCGTGTGTATGGTTCATTATATAAATACAAATGACGACACCCGTGTGTCTTGTTCATTTTGTAAATACAAATGACGACAACCGTGTTTATTGTTCGTTATATAAATACAAATGACGACATCCGTGTGTCTTGTTCATTATATAAATACAAATGACGGCACCCGTGTATATGGTTCAATATATAAAAAGAAATGACGGCACCCGTGTATATGGTTCATTATATAAATACAAATAATGACACCCGTGTGTGTGGTTCATTATATAAATACAAATGTCGACACCCGTGTTAGTTGTTCGTTATATAAATACAAATGATGACACCCGTGTGTATGGTTCATTATATAAATATAAATGACGACACCCGTGTTTATTGTTCGTTATATAAATACAAATGACGGCACCTGTTTGTGTGGTTCGTTATATAAATACAAATGACAACATCCGTGTTTATTGTTCATTATATAAAAACAAATGACGACACCCGTGTGTCTTGTTCATTTTGTAAATACAAATGACGACAACCGTGTTTATTGTTCGTTATATAAATACAAATGACGACACCCGTGTGTCTTGTTCATTTTGTAAATACAAATGACGACAACCTTGTTTATTGTTCGTTATATAAATACAAATGACGACACCCGTGTTTATTGTTCGTAATATAAATACAAATGACGACACCCGTGTGTCTTGTTCATTATATAAATACAAATGACGGCACCCGTGTATATGGTTCATTATATAAATACAAATGACGGCACCCGTGTATATGGCTCAATATATAAATTCATATAAAACACCCATTTGTATGTTTTATTCATAAAAATACATATGGCGACACCTGTTTTCATAATAGAAAATTAATTGTAAATGACAATATCTATCGCAGGTCTAACATTGCGATATTGTATATTCTTAGTGCTAAACAAAGAACACAAATATAAAAGTCTTAAAATCACATTCGACGTCGTTGGTCTTCCATACTTGATATAAACATATTTAAAAAATGCTTTGTAACACAAGAGGCAAATCTTTTACAAACAAAATAAACAGATAAAATACTTACAGGAATATCAGCCGCGTATACCTCGTGCCTATATTCTTGATAAGATACCCAATGCCCGTGAACGACAGGTACATAAAACTGACCGCGATAGAGAACCACAGGTTTAACCTGGCTTCTTGTGCTTGACAACCACGTACAGTCTGTTGGCTGTCATAGGCTTCTGTAGAATCATTTAACGTGATGTTTGATGATGCAGAATCCATGTTAGATCCCAGTACAGCATAGTGCCTGGAGCCGTTTGTGTTGTCATTGTTGAAAAATGTGAGAGACGAATTAGGAACAATACTGTTAGCGTTTTTGTTTGTTTGGGTATCCTCTGAACACGCGTCGATGTAGAATCCTTCTTCCTTAAGTATGAACACAAGAGAAGCCCAGCCAAAAATGACACCCCCGAAACACACCACCTCAAGAAACGCCCATATTGTACAAAAAATAGGAAACCGCTTGTAAAGCTCCATTGACACAATTTGTAAAATCTGAGATACTTCTATTTTCTTGAGATATTTATTTCTACTTTCTTTGCATTTGTCATGTTATGTGTCCAGTGCGTTCTACTTCAAAGCCCTGAAAAAAAGAACATACAAGGCGAATATTATGAGCGTCTTATTTGCTAAAAGGAAAAGGTTCATGACACCCATAAAAAAAATAGCCCTGCAATTTAAAAAAATCAAATCTTAAATTTTATGCAATTTGTATTTCAATTACAGGTCTACATTATTCTTTTAAAAAATGCTAATATTGTTTTTTAATTTAATATTTTTCGCTTAATATAAAATGCCATATAACTCAGAGTGTACCGGACAATGGTCAAAATAAATATTTTTGTGTGGCAAAAATTGTTTCATAAAACAAATAAATCTTTAAATGCCCAAAAGGTAGGACAAAATTGGGGGTGGGTATGCATAAAGAACAAAGTATTTAAAAAAACAACAACATGGATTTAAAATAAATGCCTTTTTCAGGGCCGATATTTGGACTTCGCGAATTTAGTAATTTAATATATATCCCGAAGAGTGTGTATATCTGAACTGCGAGACCAATCTATATATACACCTCTTTCAGGATATTATTACAAGAAACTGTTTAATTATTTGTCATTGCAATTATTTGATTTTGGTTTGATTGTCCTTAAGGCACAAATTAAACTAATAAACATTGCATATACTTCCGTGTAATGCTTCCACTTATGATATATAAAATAAAGATTAATATTTACATTTCAATAAATATGGCTAACATGTTATTTAATATTTCAAAAATAATTTTTAAAATTTAAAAACTTTTAAAATGGTAATGTAGTAAATCTTGACGTTTCCCCTCGAGGTTTGTATTTTAGTTTTAAACGAGATTTTATCATTTAACTTAATATAAAGAAAGGTGTCATATTGCTTGAAGTATCATATACCCATATTGAAATCAGAGATAAAGTTTACACAGTAATATTGTTCCATAATGTTAACCATTGACGTAGAAATATTTTATATAACTTTTGTAATATATCTTAAAATGTTAAACAAATTATTTTCATATAATGTTGAGAAATCAGTGTTATTCAGGTTATTCCGGATCTGATCTGGGGTAATAATGATCTTTTAGAAATATTTTTTTAAAAAGCTTTCGACTATATAGCAATGCAGTTATTTTTCATTTCACGATTTACAAAAGTTTTTTTAACACACTTTTAGGTCTCGAGCAAAGATTAGCGCCCGTCTCTCATTTTTTACTGTGTATAATGCTATATACTATACTTCTTATTCTAATATTAAGCATATATAATCTGTGATAGATGTATATAATTAATGTCAATTAATTTTATAGCGATACTCTCTTTTAATTCTAATTTTGAATGGCTATGTACGTTGTACACTGTATATGTTATTGTATTTTTATTTATATGTTTGTACATGGATATGACTTACAAGATACAAACAACATACAAACAAACCATTTGTTAGCGCGGTGTATAACACAGAATGTACTTTGTTTGTATTTGTTACATTTTGGTAAATTCGAAAAAAGGGGATAGCATGTGATAATAAGAGGTGCATGACAGTGTTAACGATTGATTGCTTGAATATTTAGCGTCATTTTATGCCACCGAGGGCTAATAGACGATCAGTTAACCTAACCAATGTTTCCTGAGATCCTTAAAGGTTAACAAATTTTCTAGCACACCCCATCTCCGCAAGTTACTGATAACTTTCCCACTTAAATCAGCGATGAAAGACGAATGATAATGAGACACAAGGTCGTATATTAATCATCAAGGAGACTGTTTCCGGGCGGGTATTCGAACTCACGACCCCTGGATTGATAGTCAGACACGTTAACGACTGAGCTAATTTGGTCCGGCGAAAGTGTCAACGATGTGCGAATTTGTTTGCTTAGTCGATTATGGATTGATAATTGAATTTTTCCAATTTTAGGAGAATGTATAAACAGATTGAACAACTACAAGTCAACATATCTGCAAAGCACTAACCATTATATAAGCATATTAAAAGAAATACACAATTAATATACGTAGTACATGCATATGACTTCTGGCCAACAGAACAAACGACCGAAGAGGTATCATACAAACATATCAACATCGCGTAGATCAAGACAGGTAAATTTCACGGACAATCGGCCATATTTCAATGATTTTACAACCCAAGCCCGACCTTCAAGAGAAAACGACGCGGAAAATCAAGTTATTAATTACGCACGTGGTAGTGCATCACCAAATCGTGTAGCATGCCATAATGATTACGTAGATAATAGGCCTTTCAGCCATGCACACGGAATTCATAAATCTCGAGCAATACGATGTTGTTACTGTGGTATTACTGGCCATAATGAAAGAGAACTTCGTACTTTGTGGCGTAATTTGCTATACGGCCGGTAGGCCACACTTCATAACGTTGCTCTAAAAGCTAACTTAGCAGCGAGCCTGTTGTAAGTAACATACATGTACATGTATCTATATTCACAACATTCCTTTCCTCTTTCACTGTTTAGGACTTGACTCAAACTGCACCTACTACTACCACTACTACTACTACTACTACAACAACTACTACTACTACTACTACTACTATTACTACAACTACTACTACTACCACCACTACTACTACTACTACAACTACTACTACTACTACGACTACTACTACTACCACTACTACTACTACTACTACTACCACTACTACTACTACTACTACTTACTACTGCTACTACTTCTACTAGTACCACTATTACTACAACTTACTACTGCTACTACTTCTACTAGTACTACTATGCTACTACTACTACTTCTACTACTACTACTACCACTTCTACTACTACTACCATTACTACTATTACTTACTACTTCTACTATTAATACTACTACTACTACTACTATTACTACTACTACTTACTACTACTACTACTACTACTACTACTACTACAACTACTACTATTACTATTTACTACTACTACTACTATACTATTACTACTGCTGCTACTACTACTACTACTACTACTACTACTTCTACTACTACTACAACTACTACTACTATTTACTACTGCTACTAGTACTACTATACTACTTCTGCTACTTTTACTACTACTACTACAAAAATTACTACTAATACCATTACTACTTGTACGACTATAACAACTACTACTACTGCTACTACTACTACTTCTACTTCTACTACTACTATTACTACTACTACTTATACAACTACTACTATTTACAACTACTATTACTATACTATTACAGCGAGGCTGTTGTAAGTAACCTACATGTACATGTATCTGTATTCACAACATTCTTTTCCTCTTTCACTGTTTAGGACTTGACTCTAACTGCACCTAGTACTACCAATACTACTGCTATTACTACTAATACTACGACTTACTACTGCTACTACTACTACCAGTACTACTACTACTTTTACTACAAGTTACTACTGTTACTACTACTACTACTAGTACTTCTATGTTACTACTACCACTTCTACAACTACTACCACTACTACTACTATTAATACTACTACTATTATTACTATTACTATTACTACTACTACTACTAATTACTACTACTACCACTACTACTTCTACTACTACTAGTATTACTATGCTACAACTACTACTACTACTACTACTACTTTATTTACAACTAATTTCACTACTACTATGCTACTTCTACTACTACTTCTACTACTACTACTACTACAACTACTACCACCACCACTACTACTACTACTACTACTTCTACTATTACTACTACTACTACTACTACTACTACTACTACTACTACTACTATTACTACTTACTACTGCTACTACTACTACTAGTACTACTATGCTACTACTACAACTTCTACTACTACTACCACTACTACGACTACTACTACTACAACCTACTACTACTACTACTACAACTACTACTACTACTACTACTACTACTACTACTACTA
>CM055894.1:5879631-5887131 GCA_029582155.1 Panopea generosa
TATTACTACTTCTACTGCTACGATTCTACTAATACTACTACTACTACTCACTACTTCTACTACTTACAACAATTACTACAACTACTACCACTACTTCTACTTCTACTACTACTACTACTACTACTACTACTACTACTACTACTACTACGACTAATACTACTACTACCACTTACTACTACTACTACTTCTACTACTTGCTACAATTACTACTACTACTACTACCACTACTATTACTACTAATACTACTACTACAACTACAACAATTACTACTACTACCATAACTGCTTTAACTACTATTACTACCACTACCACTACTACTGCTACTACTACTACTAATACTACTACTTCTACTACTACTACTACTACTTACTATGACTACTTCTACTACTTACTACTACTACTACTATACTAAAACTATTACTACTGCTGCTGCTATTACTACTACTACTACTACTATTACTACAACTTCTACTACTACTACTACTACTACTACTACTACTGCCACCACTACTACTATTTTGTCAAAATAATGTCGTTGTTTTATAGCATAAATGTCTGTTTATAGCAATTATTTAAAGAAATGGTAATAAACTCTATTTTTTGCTATAATTATATAATATTATACCAGATATAAGTTATAAAAGATAATTCATCATAAAAAGATGAACGGTACAATTATAATCAATGAATGAAATAGTATTCAAATATCATGAACCATTTTAAAATAGGTGTGCATCTAAATAGAAGAGTCAGAGTTTTACGGTTCAAAAGAGGATGGTTTACTGCTTCGTAATAGAGCAATACCATATTTAGCCAGTTTCTTTCGACGCAAGTTGCAAGAATTCTACTTGAGACTTTTAGCGTTAAAGTGTACTTGAAACATCGGAGGAGTTTAATTGCGTTGAGGGGGAGAGTGCACTGCGACAAATATTCTCACTAGCGATAGGCTTTGTTTGAAACATAGGAATATTTATTGTTCTGGAACTGGGGATTGTTTCATGCACAATAGTTTAGTCTGATGCTTTAGTTTGAAATCGTTCTCAAACATAACAGGTTAGTTTTGTTTGTAACAAAGAGGGTCACATAGCTCGAGACTGTAGAGATGAGGACAAAAGAAAATCGAGTGGTGCTGCAGTTGGGTTTAAAGAACCTTGGAAGGATTCAAAAGATAATAAACAGCAGTCACAATATAACTGGAGAAGGACTGATAGTCGGAAGGAAAAAGCATATGAAGACAGTAAAGTCTCCGCTTTATGTATGACTATGTCAGTGGATGAAAGCCTATCCAAGGACTGTGTTGAAGATGGACAGTTGAAATTATCAAATGGTAAATCAGTTCCGATATTTGCTGGAAGCTGTACAATAGAATCGCTCGAAGGTGATAGAAAACTTGATCTCAAACAAGGTTATGTTGGAGAGCAAAAAGTTAAAGTTTTGAGAGATACTGGGTGCGAACTGACCGTAGTTCGGAAATATTTGGTTCAAGAGGAACAGATGTTGGAGAAAAGATATGTATTGATAGCTATTGATGGCCGTGCTAGGATCGCCCCAGCAGCCAAAATTAAAGTTGATACACCATATTTAAAGGGTGAAATAGAAGCAATGGTGTTGAGCTCATTGATTTGCAATTTGATAATTGGCAATATCAATGGAGTTTCAGATATCAGAACTGGAAAATCAGAGATGAAACACAGTCTGTTTCAGATGAGATTGTCGCTTCTGCAGTTATGACCAGAGCTCAAACTGAAAAGGAGAAGAAGCCCATCTCATCACTTAATGTTCTTGAAGTTCAAGGCAATGAGATCAACATAGAACAGTTGAAGAAAGCTCAGAAAGATGATAAGAGCTTTAATAAAGTATGGGGATATGCTCAAAGTAAGAAAGAGGTGACCACGAAGGGAGGTCATAAACATAGATTCTTTTCACAAAGTCGGAATCACGACAGTAGTGTGTCGAAACAAATTGTTGTCCCAACACCTTTTAGAAAGCGAATTATTACGTTAGCTCACGAGTCAATAGTAGGAGGTCATGTATCTGTACAGAAGACAGTTGACCGTATCACTACAAATTTTCATTGGCCTGGCATAACAAGTGTTGTTTCAAAATTTTGTAAATCGTGTGACATATGACTGAGGACTACTACTACTACTACCATTTACTATAACTTCTACTTACTACAACTACTGCTACTACTACCACTACTACTACTATTACTTCTACTTCTACTACTTCTACTAATACTACTTACTACTACTACTACTACTTACTACAATGACTGCAACTACTACCACAACTTCTACTTCTACTACTACTACTACTACTACTTTTTCTACTACAACTACTATTACTACTACCACTTACTACTACTACTACTTACTACAATTACTACTACTACTAATACTACTACTACTTCTACACCTACTTTTACTACTACTAGTACTACTACTGCTACTGCTACTACTACCACTACTACTGCTTCTATTCCTACAACTACTACTACTACTACTACTACTACTACTACTACTACTACTACTACTGCTACTACAACTACTATAACTACTTCTGCTACTATTACTACTACTACAACTACATCTACTACTACTACAACTATTACTACTACTACTACAACTACTACTTCTACTACTACTACTACTACTACTACTACTACTACTACTACTTACTACAATTACTTCACCTACTAGTACTACTTACTACTTCTACTGCTACAATTACTACTACAACTAGTACTTGTTGCTACCTCTACTGCTACTATTATTACTAACATAAATACTACTACTACAATTACTACTACTACTACTACTACTACTACTACTACTACTACTTTTACTATTGCTTCTACTTCTACTACTGCTACTACTACAACAACTACAACTTCTACTACAATTACTACTACTACAACTGCTACTTCTATTACTACTACAACGTCTTACTACTACTACTACTACTACTATTACTACTACTACTACTACTACTACTACTACTACTACTAATACTACTACTACTAACTACTACTAATACTACTAATACTACTACTATAACTTATTATAATGATGATAGTAAAGTAATAATAGTAATGACTCTGATGATGATGATGATGATAATGATGATGGTGATTGAGAATACAATGATGATATTGATAATGACGATGATTATGATGTTTATTATGAGAATTAAAAGATATCTACTTGTAAATATTGCGTTTGTATTTTCACATTTGCATCATGCCGTAATATTATCTATTCTAAAGTAGTCTCGAACCACCTGTAGAATGAATGGGTAATTTAATCATCTGTGACGCTTGTTTTCAAAAAAAAGACAGACAACTTGACACTCTAAGCGCTTGTCCTATTTATATTCATTTTATGTTAACAACCATGTACGGTAAATGATCGTGCAAAAATAAACGTCTCTCTCACTAATTATTTTACTTTTTGTGTTCATATGTTATATTAATGTTGTACTTTATTAATATGTTGAGGTCATAAGAATTTACTCAAATGCGTTCTCTGGTTAATAAAATTATTTATTATTATTGTTATTTGTAGTAGTAATAGTAGTAGTAGTAGTAGTAGAAGTAATAGTAGTAGTAGTAGTAGTAGTAGTAGTAGTAGTAGTAGTAGTAGCAGTAGTAGTAGTAGTAGTAGTAGTAGTAGTAGTAGTAGTATTGTTATGTACACTTATGCAAAGATAATTGATTATCGTAATTACTAATTTATTCATGAGTCAATGGTTATATTCATTGGAGAATTTTCCACATGTGAGTTAGAAAGAAATAACGTATGACATACCTTTTTGCCTATAGTTCCGACAGAATTAAGATCTACTACAAATACACTTGGCTTTAATATGCGCTTATTTTAAACGGTCAAACAGCTGCAAATACGGTAAACATATAAAACAAACCATACATAGCAGTGTCTGTTTGCAGAGTGTGTCGCTTATTATAGAACGTATAGGAAATGACAGTGTGTTAAGGTTAGTGTGTTATTGACAAAGAAATACTGCAGACCGCTATAAACTGAATACGCTATAAGTGAGAAACTACGCCATTCTATTTATAATACAGGTAACACATGAATATTTGTTCTATTGTACTGTATAATATATGCAACAGATCGATATGCTGCGGTAGGTTCCATCTAGATATAGAATGACGTAGATATAGAATGACGCAGTTTAAAAATAGCGTATTGGGTTAATACACGCGGCTTTATTATCGGATTAACGTTAATGCATATGTGTAACCACAGGAGCTTGGGGAGTGGATAATAACGTTTAATGGGGGTGGGCAGGTCTCCTAGCGTTTATAAAGAGACAAGGAAAGAAGCAAACGTGGACCCCTTCCCCAATCAAAATAAGAGTATTTAAGTCAATAGGCCGTCAATTTTAACAAGGGTCTTGTTCTATTGTTAAATGATCCACCTTCAAGATCGATCCAGTAAGTAAAGCAAAAACGATGTTAAAAGGTAAAAGTTCGGCGTTAACAGCATAATTTTTGTCCGCCTACATCTGTGGCAACGGAAGTAGCATGTTCGGATATCATCGGGTTTATTTTTTTCAAACTTGCCTCGCCCTGAAGCGCACCAGTCTGATCCAAGTCGCTAAGGCGCTTATGGAATATTTTGGAAGGTAAGCATCTCCATGACTTGGATCGGACGACGTTTAAAAAATACAGCGAATTTTAACCATTCAGACATGGCCTTGTATTTCCTCCGTACGATAATGACGTCATATCCGTTGCCAGACCTGTTAAAGGTAAAAAAAAATACGCCGTCTTTGGGAACTCAGTCTAACGGCCGATTTATGCATAAGGCCTATTGACTTAGAAACTTAATTTTGATCGGTAAGGGGTCCATGTTTTGTTTCTTTCATTGTCTCTATATATACGCTAGGAGACCTGTCCACCCCCATTAAACGTTTTTTTATCCACTCCCCAAGCTCCTGTGTGTGTAACGTGAAATCAATGGTAAAGTCAACGTTAGCGCTGGCTCTTCGTTGACGTCCTACACGGCCGGATAATCGGACATCCTTCCCGGCCAGGAGCTGTACAAGATCTAATATGAAGGGCAGACTCAGCTTTATTTTATCATAATTATGATTTGATTTTAAAGAGAATAAATCAGGATTTTTCAAAAAAAAATTCAATTGACTAAAAACATTTTTTCTCCAATATAGTTATATATACTCACTGATCCCACATTGCCAAAAGGATATCTATTTAAACATGCCATAATATTATATTGAAAAGGGATTTCCTGACTTGTGCTACGCGCCTATGTTAGACTAAAATACATTTTCCGCCTAAATTGGCAACACATTTTGTGACGTATTAAATGAGTCACGTGATTACATGTTGATTTTAATATGATCCGTTATAAAGGTTTACACGTAATACCATTTATTGCATCTTAGAAAGTGTCAGAATGACGATATAAAGGTAATTAAGTGCTGTCTATTTTTAGAGTTGGGATTTCCTTTCAAGTTTTGCACTCCAATTTAAATATCGATTATATCACGTTTTACTGAATTTGACATACCAAACCATTTGGATTTTATTTATTAATGATAATGAGACGCTCTTTATCTATTTTAAAATAAATTATTTTTTAAAGCCATTTACAGCGTTTTTTCCTGAAATAATCCTTTTAAAATAGTGATCTATATATCGTAATATTAATCAAGAGTTTCATGTAGAACCGAATAGAACTTCCGTCCTTCCGCAAGTAACTAGCAAACTTTCTCACATAAAGATTTTGGAACAAGTGGGGCTCGAACCAATGAACTTAGCGGTGAGAGGTAAGTGATCTTGAGATCGCAAAATGGTGGTCCATTGCGAGCCGGCTCAATCATCAGGTGGGATCTCCATCATCTGGCGTTCCCGCGCGTTCCACAACGTTCTCAAGAGAAGCACAGACCGAGGTGATCAGCTTCGACCAGGAGCTGGTTGGCCGACAATCGATATTCTCTCTTCTGTCATAACCGCTGTGGTGTTAGTTCTCCCGGCCAGCAAATGTTGTTAATGGTCTTTTGTCTGCCAAACCAAGGACTATGAAGGCTCTTCAAATCGACCACCCGCGAATCATTGGCAACGTACTTCTACAGGCAAGAACCTGGTCTTCCATCACCTTCTCAGAACTAATACCACCACCACTTATACTACTACTACTACTACTACTATTATTATTATTTCTACTACTACTACTACTTCAACTACTACTACTACAACTACTATACTACTACGACCAAAACTACTATTACTAGTTCTACTACTATAATTACTAATTCCACTACAAGTACTACTACTACTACTACTACTACTTCTACTAATACTACTACTATTACTACTACTATTACTACTACTACTACTACTACTATACTACTACTAATACTGCTAATACTGCTATTTCTATAATCACGACTACTACTACTACTACTACTATTATTACTACTTCCACTATAAGTAATACTTTTACAACTACTACTACTACTAGTTCTATTTCTACTACTACTATTATTACTGCTATTTTTACAACAACTATCACTACAACTACTACTATAATTAATGCTATTACTACTACAGCTATAACCAGTACAACTACTAATATTACCATTACTCCTACTACTACTACCACTACTACTACTACTACTACTACTACTACTACTACTACTACTACTAATACTACTTACTACTGCTACTGCTACTACTACTACTAGTACTACAATACTACTACTACTACTACCACTATTTCTACTACTACATCTACTTACTACTACTACTACAACAGATACTACTTCTACTATTTCTACTACTAACTACTAATTCTTCTACTACAACTACTACTACTACTACTACTACAACTACCACTACTACTACTACTACTACTACTACTACTAATACTACTACTACTACTACTACCACTACCACTACTACAACTTCTACTATAACTACTACTACAACTACTACTACTATTACTACTTACTATTACTACTAATACTACAACTACTACTAATACAACAACTACTACTACTACTCCTCCTACTATTACTACTACTACTACTACTACTACTACTACTACTATACTACTACTAATACTGCTAATACTGCTACTTCTATTATCACGACTACTACTACTACAACTATTACTTCTACTTCCACTATAATTAATACTTTTACTACTACAGCTATTACTAGTTCTATTTCTACTACTACTATTATTACTGCTATTTTTACAACAACTATCACTACAACTACTACTATAAATAATGCTATTACTACTACAACTATAACCAGTACAACTACTAATATTACTACTACTTCTACTACTACTACCACTACTACTACTATACTACTACTAATACTGCTAATACTGCTACTTCTATTATCACGACTACTACTACTAATACTACTTACTACTGCTACTACTACTACTACTACTAGTACTACAATGCTACTACTACTACTACCACTATTTCTACTAC